>JASDQU010253367.1:0-16089 GCA_032191745.1 Picea mariana
TAGTCTATTAAAATATCATATAGAAGTACCGAGATTAATTTTGGATAGGTGTATACAATGTTATATTTCATTGAATTTGAAAAAATGTATTTTATGTGCGCCTTTTGAAATTTTGTTGGGCCATGTCATATGAAAGAAAGTTTTACTAGTGGACCATGCCAAGATTGTAGCGATTATGGACTTACCACCACCTACATCCATATGAAAGTTAAGAGAAACACTGGGCCATACAAGATACTATAGGAAGTTTATTAAAGGATATACATAGATTACAACACCGATGGAGAAGTTGTTGGAGAAAAAATATAAATTCTAGTGGAATGAGGATTTCTAGAAAGGTTTGGACACATTGAAGCAAAAGTTAGTGACTCTGCCAATTTTGATATTCCCATATTGGAAGAAAGAATTTCATGTTCATGTGGATGCGTCATCCATAGATTTAGGCATAGTATGATCTCAACCAAGAGAAGGAGAGTTAGACCACCCAATTGCATTTGAAAGAAGGAAGTTGTCAAAAAAATAAAAGAACTACACTACAATAGAACAAGAGGGGTTGGCAATGGTGTGTGCATTGCAGAATTATAGACATTATTTGTTGGGTTCTCATTTCAAGATGTATACAAATAAATTTGCACTAAGATACTTAATGAACAAGCCAGTGTTGGGAGGGAGAATTTGTAGATGGTTACTTTTGTTCCAAGAATATGAATTTGAAGTCATCGTAAAGCCAAGAAAATTGAATGCAGGACCATAACACTTATCACACATTTTATCAGGAGAAGATGCAAAGAATCTAGATGATAGTTTTATGGATGCACATTTATTTGAAGTTCAAATGGTGGACGACTAATTCATAGAAATTATGCAATTCTTAAGTAGATGAATGGCTCCATCAGACATGACAATTGCACAAAAGAAACAATTAGTGGTTAAGGTAACAGACTATCAACTAATCACAGGAAAATTATATAAGTTATGTGTAGATGAGATATTAAGATGATGTGTGTTAGATCATGAAATACAAATGATACTATCAGAATCACACGATGGTATTGCAGGAGTACACTACACAGGTAAAGAGGCAATGCATAATATTTTGTGTCCAGGTCTCTAGTGTCCCCCACTTCATAAGGATGCTAAATAATATTTCCAGGCATGTGATGTTTATTAAAGGGTTGGAAATCCATCCAGAAGGGATGAGATTCCATTACATCTACAAGTTACACTGCATGATTTTGATAAATGGGAAATAGATTTTGTTGGATCGATCAATCCACCATCTAGGAGACCAGGAGCTAGGTATATAATCACTGTGATAGAGTATTTGACTAGATGGGAAGAATTAGCATCGGTCATAGACTACAACGTGGAGACTACTGCGTGATTTCTATTTGAGAATGTCGTTACATGATTTGGTTTCTTGTGCATGTTAATGAGTGATCAAGGGACACACTTCCTAAATAAGGTGATTGCAAGATTGACTAAGGAGTTTCAAATTCACCATCAGAGGAGTATGCCATATCACCCTCGAGAAAATGGGACAGTAGAAGCTTTCAATAAAATTTTAGAGAATCTTCTGACAAATATCTACAACGTAGGAAGGGATTAATGGGACTTAAGGATCCCTGCAATATTATGGGAATATAGGAATAAAGGGAAAAAAATTGACAAGACAAACACCTTTTAGGTTGGTATATGGGCAAGAAGCAGTAATTCCAATGGAATTTATTATGCCAAGCTTGTGTGTTGCATCCATTGCTTATCTTTCAGAATCTGGTGCAATAGAGGGAATATTGTCACAATTGTTACATCTTGAGGAAGACCGATTTGTTGCAGGATTCCATCAAAAAGTCCGGAAGGAAAGAGAAAAATCATGGTATGATAGGAATATTAAAAAAAAAAGTTTGACTTATTGTTGTTATATGACATCAAGTTCATGCAGCACCCAGGGAAGTTTAGGATGCATTGGTTAGGTCCATATGTGATCCAGTATGTGGCAAAAGGAGGTGTTGTGCAACTAGAAATGTTGAATGGTGAAGTCTTGTGGGGACTTGTGAATGGGAGTTGGATGAAACTTTATAGGGACAACCGACCATCTGTGTACTAGTCTAACCTATGTGGGAACCTATGTATAGTAGTAGTGTATTATAGTAAGAAAAAGAAAGAAAAAGAGGAAAAATAAAAATAAAAATAAAAGAAACAACATAAAAAGTAATAAATTAAGTGAAGGAAAGAAAAAAATAGTTGAAGTGTTAGTCAAGGGTCAAGAAGTTAAGATTGTTTAGAGAAAGAAATAAATAAGAGAATGTCATGGATGAGAACGAAGAGGAATCAAGATACATATACAACAAGACAAGTGAACAAAAGAAGTGAGTTATGCACTGATAAAGGATCGTGAAAAGGAAGTGAATTGCGTGTATAATAAAAGATTGTGAAGTGAACAAACAAATAAGCCAGAAAAATGCATAGAAGAATAAGATAGAAAATTAAAGGCATTAGAGAGTGGAAACAATGGGTAAAAAGTAGTAATGATGAGACATCATGGATATGCGTAGTCATAAATGGAAAGCACCGATGGAGATCATGATAGACTGGAAGATCGAGGAAAATATCCAGTTAGGGATTTAGAATTAATGCAACGTTAAATTAGGTATTGATTGCATAACACTAGTGGATTAGATAGTTAATTCAAGTGCGAAGGTAAATGGACAACTCTCGAAGGGGAAAAAAATCTGTTGAGGGGTTGACGGGATAACATTATTTTTATTTCGAGTTTGCAACGAGTAGAGAGAGCCAAAATCTGTGTTGCAGATCCCTATGAAACACCACAGAGTCGAAGGAGTTATCATAGGTAAAAATATTGCAGAGATGGCATCGCTAAAGGAAACAACATCACAACATAAGAAAACATGAACTAGAGCAGCAACAGCACTACCAGGAGTTGAGGAGACATCATGAGCATCCTCGTTCAAGCTAACATTTACAAGAGACTACATTCCACTGAGGAAGGATGATTACAAACTAATTAAGTTAAATAAGGATGCCAGGTATGAATTGGTGACGCCGAAAATCCCAGCTGGGGTAATCATTGAGGAGGATATGCTAGGAAAGTTGCTGCAACTAAAATATGTGAACCATGACATGACATATACAATGAAGTTCCCCTAACTTGTGCCAAACACCTGCTTGGAGATGAAAATAGATGCAAAGATGTACTTTCCCATAGTTGAGATGAAGGTATCGACTAGAGGGTTGGATCGATCTGGCCTATTGAATCTATTTGACATACCACACTTTGGCAGGAGCCGGGAGATTAATGCATGTGTAAATATGTTATTAACCTATGTGAACAATGAATACTTGTGGTTAGATAGGACGATTTATGTAGGCACAAATTTAATTATGCTAATCACAGGATTACCATCACATGGGAAAGATACTACATTGTTGTTCATAGATAGAAAGAATGAGAAGGCTCTGTTAGAGGCCATAAAGGAAAAATTCCACATAGTTAGAGGTGTGCGCAGTTTGGATGTGCCAAGTATATGTGACCCAACAATATGATTTGTGATGCAAGCGTTGGAGTGAAAATCGCTGAGAAAGTGCAGGAAAGGCCAAGTGCGTGTAGGCATGATATTTGCAAGAGATAAATATGTAGAAGGTGTAATGATGAGATGGGAATCGTTTTTACTCAACCAGTTCCTGATAGACTACATGGAAGCACAAAGCAAAGGAATAGAATTATACTATTCCTGGTTATTACTTTTGATCATGTTAGAAGCGTGGAAAGAACCATAGGATGCACAATTTCTGGGTATGAGAGGTAAGTCGTTCTTGGCCACCAAGTATCAGAACTTGTGGTACATGACAGAGAAGGGATGGAAACTAGACAATAATATTTAATTCTATTTGTACAAGGAAATGATTAGCCAGTGTATCCAAGGTACACCACGAATTTTTCCACAACTTGTAGAAACTTACAAACTGATTGCACGGTTCATAGAAAACCGTCATTATATGTACATACAAGAAAATAAAGAATAAATATATGAGAGAGGAATGGGTCAAGATGAAGTAACGAATAATAGAGGAGGACATATAACTAATTATGTAGGACTAGGACATAGAATGGAAGGTCCCATTGAATAAAAAAGAAAAGGAAAAAAAATATCTTGACACTGGGGAAGTACAAGGCCAAGGAAACAACATAAGAAAGAAGAGGAAATACATAGAGAAAGAGAAGGAAAAATCTATGCCACATCAGAAGAAGTGGAAAGCGGACAAAGAAACGAGTCCACTGGCAGTGATAGAAGATGACTTCGAGAGGTTTGGGGAGTAAGTTAAGGAGATCGCCGATGACATGTTTCAAGACGTAGTAGAGGAGAAAGAAGGACTAAATAGAAATATATGGGAAGAAATGATTTCACTGCGCCAATTGATGGAAGAAACCAAGATAGAAACTGCATAGAAAATAATTGAAGGACCAACAACAAGCACATCAAGGACAGTAGAAGAAAGACCAACAATATATTATAGATTAGAGGTAACGGGGGAGTGAAAGACAATTAAGTTGGCACCAGGGGTGATTGTGTTCCCATCAGTGGAAATGTAGGAGAAAGCGTGTGCACTAAGTCACTTTGACTAAGTCTTATCACAGACACCGAGAGAAATTTTGCAGGGATTGCAGGCTAGCATAGTGAAAGAATTGAACCTACACGGAAAAAAACATTTGATGAATTGGCTAAGGCCACAACAAAGGTTGCAAGAATTCATATTGACTACAATAGAGTTGAACGAGAAAAGGGATGCGGTTGTGTAGAAGGAAGAGCAAGTGAAGCAAGCATTTGAAAAGGTTTTCAAATGGATTCTAAAGGTACCAATGGAGGTGGATACTCCATTGGAAGATATGGTATCGAAGATCAGAAAATCCATCCAGGGCTTCTGAATGGAAATTGTTGAGTTAGAAACACAAGTGACACCAATCACACCCCTGGAAGAAAGAGACCAAATCGAGAAAACAATAAGCACAGTAGTGGAAAGTATCAATACTTTGGAAGAAGAATGTGATAAGTTTTATGAAGAAAAAAAAAATGTCTGGAATCAACTATTGGAGGATGTCAAATTACAGATTATTGAATAGAAGAGTCAAGCTACATAGGGGAAGGCTCAGAAGATTAAGGAAACCATCAACAATTTTCCACCAGCTGAGAAGATGATGACAATGCAAGAGAATAAGAAACTATACCTTGATATCAAACAAATAAGGGTCGAGCATCAAGCACACATGCAAAAAATAGAGATGTTACAGGAAGAATCATTAAAAGTTGCAGAGGAAATAACAGAAGCGCAACACAGAATGAAACATGCAATGGAACAAGATGAAGAGAAACGTCAGAATCATATCACTACAGAATTAGTAGAAACAATTTTTTTAAATGAAACATAGGTCAAGGAGAATACCAACACAATGATCCAGGTGGATTTGGGTGGCCACCCACCTTTTTCAATTGGATCATCTTGGCAGTTTTTCATTTTGGCAAGTTTTTCCTAGTTTTTGGGTCCTAAACTTTCGAGGTTGTTTTGAGGCCCTAAACAACGTTTTTAGGGCTCACCACAGTCAATATATATATGAATTCATAGTTTTATGGTGTAATGTGTAGTCCTCGGATATACATTTCCAATGGGATATTGTGCGCCTAAAAGAAAGATTGTATGCAAAAGTTACGACCCTAGGAAATTGATATACCGACTTACCCCAACGGGGTCCACATGAATTTTGGTGCTTCATATCCTAAGGTTAGGTTTTTGGGTGTCTAGGGTTTTGGAATTCATGTTGATTGTAAAAATGATTTTAGAGCCTTATTGTACTCATATTATTGTGAATGAGTGCAACCGTCACATCTCTTCTCAGAGATAAGCTGCCACCATTCTAGCAAGCTTGTTTTCAGTCTACATTTTATAGTTTCAACATATTTATTTATTGAATAGAATCCATTTTTACTGTATCTCTATTATTATTTTTCGTGTATTTGTGTTAATAATAATAATAATATTTTTTTTTCATTTTGTTATGTTCATAAAATATGGATCAGTGGTATCAGAGCGATCTACTCCTTGTCATTCTTAGTGCATGTCCCTGACGAGGTCAGGGTACAAAGAGTTGGGTCTTGAGTTTGTTTCTCTTGAGGAAAAGAGTTATTGCACGCCCATGTGACCTCCCATGGAAGGAGAAAATAAACATGAAGGGATAGGAGATCCTTTCAAATTGTTGCTTGAGGAAGCCCTCGTGCAACAGAGGAATGCGATGATGGATAATTTTGTGTAAATTCTTCGACGACTACCAACAGATGATACATATTCCTTGAGAGGAGGCGTCGCCCCCTTCAAGGTACAGATAAAAATTGATATTCCTATATTTTAAGGTCAAATAAACGTATATGTTGTAGACAAATGGTTGAATATGCTAGAAGGGTATTTTTCTTTCCATAACTTTTCGAATAGAGAAAATAATACTTTTGCGCTCCTCAAAGCCGTCCCCCATGTCAAAGATTGGAGGGAGACTTTTTGTGAGAAAAAGGAAAGAGAAGAACCCTCATTATTTACATTCTCACTCACCTAGGATTCCTTCCGAGATGCTATTAAGGAACAATACTACCCTGTTGGAAGTTATGACGATCTGTATACAAAATGGAGCACACTGTGGAAGGAAAGGGACCAAGTAGTGCCAGAGTTCATAAATATTTTCCATACCTTGCATACCAAGTTGGGTATCAAATATTTTGAGCGACATCTGGTTCTCAAGTACCATGGTGGCATTAATAGATACATCTAGGCAGAAATGGAGTTTCTTGACATCTCATCCTTGGGTGCGACTTATCGATATGTCGTCCAAATATAGGAAAAGGTTAAACAAAAGACACATAAGTTTGGGTTTGGGAAACCCTCACAGCATAAGCAAGGAAAGGGCAGCCTAAACCTATAGAAAAAGGGGTAGAGAAAATATGGACATCCTCAGTACAACTAGTCTAAGACGCAGATAGAGAAGGACATTGGAAAGATGAAGAAAGATATCGGGAAGTGGTGTGGCTTCCATAACATCCCTTGGCATAACATTGTTTATTGTCTCTCAAAGTAGTCATTGGTGGCTGAGGTGAAAGCATCTTAATCAAATGTGGGTTTCGACGTTGACTCAGAACCAGAAAAGTGGAGACATATCATTGACGTAGAACCCAGTTCCACTATTTCTACCACCAAGATCCATCTCGGTGAACTTGATGAGCCAGAGGAAGGAGAGAACCTCTATAATTCACATATGTGGGTGAAAGGCACCCCGATGAACTTTATCATTGATAGAGATATCCATAATAACCTCATCTCCACGGAGTTCATCAAGAAGGTGGCCCTGTCGATAATGCTGCACTCGTAGCCCTACACCATCAGATGGCTCTTCCAAGGAAGAGATCTTTGTGTCAGCCAATAGTGTCGCCTGACGTACGACATTAATCCCTTCAAAGATGAGGCATTGTGTGATGTTGTTCCCCTTGAAGTTTTTGATGTTCTTTTGGGCCAACATTATTTATAAAAACATCCTGCTCTATATAAGTCTAGGCCTCATAGTGTTATTATTACTTTGGAAAGACAATTGTACATGATACTTGAGGTAGTCCCACCTAGTTCCATTTCCTTGATCTCTACCAAGAAATGCATGAAGTTCATCTCTCAGACCGAGAAGTTTGTCTTCTTCGTGATTCACTCTCATAGTGAGAAAAAAATTGCAACCACATCCATGGCCTCTACAGTTGACCTCTCCATGCAGCAGAATCAAGTGGATAAGGTCGTGGAAGAATACAAAGACATATTCTCCTCACCTACTGGGGTACGTTTGCACTATCAGGTCAAGCATTCAATCGATCTGACCCCCGACGAATCGCTACCCAATGGGAAAGTATATCACCGCTATATGTTATAAAATGAGGAGATCAAGTGTCATATCCAAGAAATGATCCAAAAATGGAACATACGACCTAGATTATCACCTTGTGGAAGCCCAACCATTCTTGTGCAGAAGAAAGACGAGACATGGTGACTCTGCATTGATTACCGAGCCCTAAATAAAATCACAGTTAGGAACTAGTACTCAATTCCCTTAATTGATGATCTCCTTGATTAGCTCAAGGGGGCCAAATACTTCAGTAAGATTGATTTGAAGTATGGCTACCATTAGGTCCAAATAGAGAAGACATATGTATGGAAGACTTCCTTCAAGTCAAAATAAGGTCTTTTTGAATGGATGGTTGTTGGATGTATGGGATGACCTAGGCTCTACCTTATTTCCCCAACAAAACCCTATTCACCATCGACCCTTCTGGTAAACCAAAAGGCTACACCGCACACAAAGTGCACAATGCAGTCTCACCCGAGATGACTTATGGGTGACTGCGGGATGCATATGTCTACAATCATGGAAGGGATTGGGGATGTTCCTTTTACTTCTACTTTAACATGAAATCTACCATAACATTCATCATATATACTATTTTATTCATTCAATAATATTCACTCAACATGATTATTCTAGTGTGTGCTAGCTATAAACCCTAACAAATGCATTCATATTTCCATTCATTCATCATTAAGAATATAAAATCAACACAACACACATAGAGACATCATTTTTACCATGGTTCACCACCCGTGGGCTATGTCCACACACATCTTTTACTTCTTATTAATGTTCTTCATAAAAAAGGTTCCTACGCTATGTGCATTACATCATGGGTTTAGTACTGGTGCATGAGAATGACCCGTGTCACACCAAGCTCCACAGCTTGCGACCTGACCCTCACTTACATCTCAAAACTGACTCCATCTAAGCTCCACAACTCCCAACAAAATAGATACTTTGACACAAGACTCAAAAGTTCTCTAAAATTAGTTTCTTCACAATGATGATTGATTCACTTCCTTTTCTGTCTACCTCATATGTCCTCTATTTATACAAAAAAATGGGTAAAACCCCTTACATCATGACTCAAAACATTAATTATAAGTGGAATCCACTTGTCTACTTTCTAATTTGCTTCCACGTGGTTGGTGTTCGATCCAACCCTTCCTTTCTTTGACTTTGCACTGGCCTTCCTTCTTTCTTGGCGCATTGCTTCCTTTGCCCTTCTATTGTGTTTCTTTCCCTTCTTTCCAAGTGAGTGTTGCTTCCTTGGTCATTTCCTTATTTTTTATCCTCATTTAGTGCGTTGAACCCCAAATTTTTTTGCTCCAACAAGCCCCCAACACTAACTTGTGGCTTGTCCTGAGCCACTCAAGTAGTGTGTGCCTCCTGCATAGATTTCTCTAATGTCTAGAACTTCTTCATGAGTGTTGTTAGCGCCATCATTTTTTCAGTTAGAGTCGGTCTTATTCGATTGAGAGTTTGTGTGTCAAAGAGTGTGAGGTCAAGTATTGAACAACGAATGGTTCGAAGTCAACAAGTGGTCAGTTGGCCCTTGGATTCAGGAAGGGATGTCAGAACCAAAACATGTGTAAGGGATAAAGATCTTTTCCCAAAGATTTGGGTCCTGTCAGAAGAGAAGGTCTTACATCCCTAAGGTCGAGGCAAGTTGTTAAAAGGAAGGCGCATCGATAGGAGAAGTGACCATCATAAGCTCATTATGGAGTTAGAAAGAATGAAAAATCATGGAGCTCATATCACATATGTTGTACAACTCTTATCAGTTGTACTTCACACACTTCGAAGTGTACCTGTCACATGGATGTGTTGCGAAAATATTCAAGATTGATTTAAAACCTCTAGTCACCATGGATTCAATGTCCCCTGGCACGTTTTCATCTCTCGCCTGCTAGATTATAAATTTCGAGCGCTCTGCATGTATTCTGTTCACCAGCTAAGTTTATGCACTACCTGTAATTCTTCTCGCAAGCCCAGGTTGATTGATACTACCGCCTTTTTCCCTTGCCAAATTCATTGCACGTAGAACGAATACGCATTGTACCACGATGACATTCCAGAACATAAGGAAAGGTGCGTGAAGTGGAAGGAATTATGGGCTCGAGCCTCAAATCTTGACGTTGGTCAACGAAGATCCGGAGCTCAGGGCGTGTTTTGAGAAGGTCAGATGCATGACCTTTTGCAAAAAAATCCAAGGATTCAACATGAAACTAGCAGAACAGTTCGCACTTAAGTTTGACGGGTCCCGCACGGTAATTGTAGGTGTCACTTTCTAGGTGCATAGGAAAATTTTTCGGTCGTAGTAGATATCCCTTCACATGGTGAAATGTGGTTTAAAGGCCTGCCTTTGGATGCATGGTGTTACAGAGAATTCATCAAGCGAGACTGTCTAGGTGGAAAAGTCGAAAGGGGTGTTCCAAGTAGATATTTGTAGGGGCCCTTTTAGAAAATCATGGAAGTAATTAGGAAATATTTCACCTGTGAGGGAAGGTTTGACATAATACATTCACATCACAATAGGTTTTTGATGCGCTTCATAGGGAGGAGACCGTTAAATATGCCCTTTTTCTTGCACCAAAGCCTTTGCAAAATGGCAGACAATGCCCGAGCTGAAGCAGATCATCCGAAGAGGAAAATATCACATGTCTCGTTGATTAAATTTCTGATGGTGGAGGAGTTAAAGAGATTGGGAAACAACTGGGATTCGTTTCTACTTGCAGTAGGCATCCCCAAGGATCCAAAAGGATACTTTCCTCTACCTTTGGAAAGGGTAACATCGCACCGCACAAAGGCTAAAGCAGGAAGGGCTGTGGAGGAAGGAAGGACATTGGAAGCCCTGTCCCTTCAACATCCAATACCTCAGAGAAGGGGCAGGCCAAGGAAAAACAAGGAAGCCAGGGATACTCGAGTCCTAAGTGAACCACACACAAAGTCAGTCGTTGAAGAGTTACTCATGCGTTCTATTCGGATGGATCCCATAGAATGCACAAGTTGAGAAATATGGGGCAGAAGGAGGAGGACAGACCCCGAAAGCGTATATGTTCATGAGCCATCACATCATTTGAAGCAAGATCAACTTGCTATTTCTAAGTTATACTAAGAAAACAAAGAGCTAAGAAAAAAGTTAGCAACAAAGACCCTTGAAGTATCAACATCACAAGGCCGCAAGAGAAACATGAATTGGATCAAGAGACAGCTCAGAGAAGCGTAGGCTGCGATCATACAGCTACGCAAAACACATATGGTGTTGGAATAAAGGAATGCAAAACACTTCAGGGAATATGAACTAGCCATGGAGAAAGTCCGTGCAGCTATAGCCAACATGCATAAGAAGATGAAAGGGAATGCGGTTCTGTAAATGAAAGTGATGAACCTGAAAAGGAGCAATTGGTCTCTCAGGAGAAATCTTTGAGTATCCAAACTGCAAAAGAGATTGGAAGAATGATCGACCGACTCCATTTTTTGTCTCCTCAGACGAGGCATGGACTTGGACTCTGACAGATACCCATGCAGAAAACATACAATGCACGGCGATGGAATCTCATCGATTGCAAAGGAAAGGTGTGCATTAGACGTGCAACGATTTGAAGAAAGGGATTTTTCCCTAGTTGGGGTCATCATTTTGGAGGCACCTACAGTGGTTTGTAGTCACCCACCACATGTTCGCACCAACAAATGATCACACGACAGAGATCAAGTTCGTTACAATGTGTGGTAGGAGTCTGACAGAACATTTGATCATCCATATGCCCTGTAAAGTAAGGCATCGACACATCACTCTCTAACGATGAGATCTTGTTGATGACTAGAACGTCGTAGAAAAGACAAGCTGCTATGATGCAGGAAAGTACAATCAATTTCTATTTTCAACAGAATGCCATTTGAAGAGCCATATGACAGAGAGTAGTCGAAACCTAGTTTCTATGGATAGTAGTTAGACAACAAAGTAGACCAAGCAACACACCCTTGTCTATATATTCCATATTTTCAATGTAAGGCAGGTTAGTTGGAAAAACAATGTAGACAGTGACTATTGATTGTAGATTTTTGACCCGATTGAAACTTAATGCAAAAGTCCTAAAGCTTTGATGAAAAGATTCTAACGGTGGCAGTCTGATGTATTGTATTCTTTCTTTGTGTACGTAATTTCATGTGTTCTTTATATTCACATATGTATTTCTTCTAAATCAGAATGTGATTTCGAATCTAGAATTCACTGCGTTGTGTTGTAGATTCACGCCATTTGGATGACTGTATTTCTTCTAAGTTAACTCTGAATTCATCCCTAGAGGTTCTCCGAGTTGCTTTATGTGTTTTTCTCTCGCCACACACAATGATTTTTAATTGAAGATTATTGCTCATTTATACTTTATCCTCTCAAGTTCAGTCACTAAGTCATTTTTTTCTATCGTTTTATTAAATCGATTCCATAACCCAAGGTATTGCTTTCTTTTGCCAATAGAACCAGAAAATATTGTTTAAAGGTGTTAAATATAGCGCAGATTTTAAAGTTATATCTTGTATAGAGATGAAGTCTCCAGAGAGAGCCCTCTCTAGCTCCGAAAGGCTAGTTTCGAGCCTCAAAGTTGGTTTGTAGGTTTCCTCTATCATTCATTTTCTCAGCTGAATGAAGTTTACAAAGTGCTAACATTCCAACATCATTGTTGGGGACAAAATTGAATAAATTTTCCTTGGGTGAACGAGTAAAGATATAGTTTTGACCCATGAGGGTAATAGTGGGGAAAACATCTATATTAGTTTAAACCTTTACCCTGACGACTCCAGTGAAAGAGACCAGTACCACATGGTAGTGCCATTCAGAAACCCTGGCTCTGAAGACCATTTATACCAAAGCCAATCCTGACCTGAACCCTGTAGAGAATGTGTATGATCCTAATATTCTTATGAGAAGGGTAAGGGAGAAGGCGGACGAACCATTCTACTACCTAGAAAGAAACTTGTCCTTTCCCAAGAATAGGGCACAAAGCATTGATGACCTCAATTTTGACGCCTTGTTCGAACAAACTTTGTTTAGGTCTAAATCAGAAACTAGCTTGGACCATATAGGTTTTGACAAGGAGAGGCTTTGATATCTAATCCCGTGAGCTGCAAATACCTCTCATAACATCCCCCAAATCCCAAACCCCCCTAGAGCAATGGCCGCCAGATTCTCCCCCCTTTTTCTGCCAACCCAACCACATGATTTTCCCCAGAACTATAGCCAGAGGATCAATCTCTACGACGCTGAAGGAAACGTTTCATCCCAAAAGAATATGGATTGGTTCAACAATTTCATTGATCTAGAAGAGGTAGACCATGCAGACGTGAAAATGAGGCTGTTCACATAGAGTCTTTCGGGGGAGGTGAGAAAGCAGTTCAAATCCCTCCAGCAACAAAGATTCAAGACTTTGTTGCATTTGAAATGTCTTTCATTACTAGATGGGGAGACAAAAAGAATCATTTGCAGCTGCTGACACAGTACAACAATATGAAGAGAGCATCGAAGGAGACATTGCAAGAGTTCTCGACCCATTTCATGAGGATTTACAACTTGATCCCCATAGAAGTCTAGTCGCCTCCTGGGGTTGCGCAACTGTGATACACCGACTTCTTTGATAGTGATTTCACCTTACTGTTAAGGGAGAGAAGATATGAAAATTTAGATGCTATGATGAGTGACACAATCGAAGTCAAGGTAAACTTGATGGCGTTGGAAAAGATAAAACAAAGCTTCAACATGGGTGGGAGGAATCCTCAAGGGGATGTGCAACCATCAACTTCTTGACCCTCAAAGGACAAGTTCAACTTGATGATGAAGACGATGGAGAAACTGATGGAACGAATGTGTGTGGGAAAAAAACCCACCGCCCAAGAATAACATGACCCCTAACCCAGGAATCGAAACCCTAGAAGAGGTTCGGTCCCACAGATAAGGCAGAGGGAACAGAGAGACCAGGGTGACTAGCAAATAAGTCCCCCATTCCAAAACAATTACGCAGACGAATATTTTGATTAGATGTTCGAAGACCAAATGCATTGTTGGGAAGACAAGGACACATGTGTTTTCTTGACAAAGGGAGAGCATGATCAATACATGAGCGAAAATGATGATATTATGCTGGAGACGGATGACAGGCTATCTTGGGAAATAGAGGAATTCAGGTAAGGTTATCACAATTCCATCATGCAGTTCCAAAAGCAATACAACCTCAAGAGAGAAAAGGTGTCTACGGAGCCTCAACAGACAAATCCCATATGGGAGCCTCAACAGATGAACCCTAGAATGAAATCTCTAATGGATATCCATTCCACAAGCTGACTAAAGCAAGAAAATCCGACCAAGGATGAGATGGAAAAGAGAAATTCAAAGGAAGAGGTTCCAAGGAAAGTGCCAGAAACAAGCCGAGAGACATGCACCAAGGAGGTAGAAAAGGTCTCTCCCCCTTTTAACTTTGAAAATGAAATGGCCAAGATTAAAATCTTTGTCCCTTTCAATGAAATCATCAAGAAAGGAGAATATCGGGACCGGATTATTAAAATGCTAAAGATGGGGGGGACTCCTAACACTTTGGATGTCCAGGATGATCACCTTGCCATTTTGTTTGGTCCGCGCATGGAGGAGACAGGCGAAACCGAAGACATTCCCTCATTCTATGTCATTCTCAAGGTCCATGACATCCTTGTATAACTCCGTGCTAGATTCGGGTGCGTCACACAATCCTATGCCCAAAGTGATCATGGACGAGTTGGGTTTGGACATCACCAGGCACAATAAAGATCTTTTTTTCTTTCGATTCAAGGAAAGTAAAATGCTTAAGTCTGATCAAATATTTTTTTGTATTGTTGGCCCAAATCCATTCTAAGAATATATTTATGGACATGGTCATGGGCGATATACCCCCCAAATTTGGCATGCTATTATCCAGGTCATGGGATGCAAAATTGAAGGGAACTCTGCAGATGGACATGTCGTATGCCAACATCCCTATATTTGTCCAAGAGAGACGGTTATACAGAGAAGTACTACTGAAATACATTTTAAGCAGTAAGATGTAGCTAAATAACCACCCCATATACTCCGTCGAGACTGATATCGACTCTTCCTTATTTTACAATGTCCTGAGTTTTGAAGAGGAAGAACCGACAGTTGTCATGAGTGTCGACGATAAATCTATGTGACAAGCAATAGAGTGTGTAGACCCGAGGAACCATGCGAAGAATGATATATGGAACATGAGTTTTGATAGATTCATCATCAAGGAAGGAATAGGGGACGACGTATGGATATGTCCTCCCAAGGTAGGCACAAAAATCTGCTCATACAAACTCACCTTCGATTGTACAAATAACATGGCTAAGTATGAGGCACTGGTTTTGGTCTTGAAAGTTTTGAAAGAGATGGATGCAAAGAGGATAGCAGTGCATGGAGACTCTGAGCTGATTATAAACCAAGTGAAAGGCATATACCAATCCAATCACCCCAGGCTTAGAGCATACATAAACCTAGTGCTAGACCTCCTCGAAGAATTCTCGGAGTATAATTTATCAGCGATCCTAAGGGGGAAGAATCAAATTGCAGATGCCTTGGCCACCTCGGCCTCAGTTTTTAAAATTCCCATATTTCCAAACAAAAATTATGAGATCAAAGTCAAACACAGGCCAGTAGTGCCCAATAATATCAAGTATTGGCAGGTGTTTGAGGATGACAAATAGGTGGAGAAATTTCTCCAAATGAGTGATGAGTTTGCTAATATAAACATTGACGATGAATGTTGTTGTGACAAAGATGAAAGTGCGGATACGCATAGTAATGACGAACCTTTCCAGAACCAGATAGCTAGGAGGGACATAATATAGATAAAGAACAATATTATTCCAAAGGGATTAGTTCCGTTGGAAAAATTGTTTGATGAAAACGATGTGGCTAGAAATCCCAAGATCACAAAAAATGATGAGGATGTCGAGGATTGCAACATTGGGATCCAAGAGAATCCGAAGATAATCAAATTATCAAAGACTCTCAGTCTTGATTTCAAATAGGTCTATATCAAGCTCATGAAATAATTTCCCAATGTTTTCGCTTGGAGCTATGACGACTTGAAAGTCTACAACACTAAATTAATTCA
>JASDQU010253368.1:5151-16079 GCA_032191745.1 Picea mariana
ATATCATAGTGTGTCGAAGAGTTTCTATGCAAAACATATAAATATTGTTTACATATGGACTGTTATATGGATACCATACCAACAAATACTTTGATATAGCGTAACAAACATAAACCATAACACTTATGGTTTTGTTCTAGAGTCACGAACATAATCTATTCCTAACAATGTTAAACCCTACCCGACTATTACCATAGTTCAACAATGAAAATGGTTCGAAAATCGTTTGTAGTGGTTGACAGGTCTGTGGCATTTACTTCTGGTCTAGGTCATTAATGGTGAGGACTGTCCTGTACCCTCCAGGATGATGCTTAGGAAACCACACCCAATGTGGGCTCGCCATCTCCTTGACTTCACATGGCAGAGGGTGGTGCGTACCTACTACGGTTACTCCTCTACGAGTCCTTTGAGGAAACCTTCATTCATTATTTTACCCCTTTGGTCCTGTAACAAGTTTTGTCTCTGAGTTTGCAACATGACCTATGTGCATTAGGGAGGTTCGTCTCTTTGGCCCTGTAACAAGTTTTGTCTCTGCATTTGCAACACAACCTGTGCACCTTGGTGAGGTTTAGCTCCTTGGTTCTGTAACCATTTTCTCTTTGCATTTGAAACCACGACTGGTGCACTATAAAGAAAACAAAAACGCATATTCAAGGTTCTCTGTATGCCAAGGTGAGTAACGATTATGTTATTTAAGACCTTTGTGTGAAGATATTTCATGTTGTTCTCTCTGTTTGAGGATTTACATGTATTAACGTTGCGCCTCCGTATGCAATTTGCTCCCAGAGTTCCTCGATGTTTAAGGTTTCGGGACTGGAGGTTTATTATGTTTCCCCTTGGTTGATTGTTGTGATTCTACCCTTACTTGTTACGGTTCTTTCGTGGCCCGAAACATTTTAAAGGTTGAACCCTGGTTTGTCTCCTTTCACCATTATAACCCTACTAGTCCTATGCTCTGGAACTTGTCCTAAGAATCCCAAGAATATGCTGACTGTTATTATCCCGATTTGTCTATTGTCAAAATCTGTAAAGGATTTTCGTATTTACCATTTACACACACACACACACATATATATATTCATTAACCATATGCGGGAATTTCGTAGATTTCATTTTGTGTAATTAGCAATAATATATATATGTGGCAATATCAACCCTCTGTTTGTAAATTACATTCTTTGTATTATACAACAATTATATATATATATATAAAATTAACCCTCTGAAAATTCATAAATTACTTCCTGTGTATACATATAGCGATAATATATACAACAAAATCGATCCTCTGTGGGGAAGTTTGTAAATTTTGTCCTGTGTAAAATTATAAATAGCAATATAAATCCCTCTATAGGAATTCTTAGTTACGCTCTGTGTAAAATATATTAACAATCTGTGGAAATCATAATTTATGCTCTGTGTATGCAAATAGCATTATTAACCCTCTGTGGGATTCGTAATTACGCTCTGTGTAATTATATGTAGAAGTATTAATTCTCTGTGGAATTTGTAAATCTATGCTCGGTGAAAGGTTTTCATATTTACTTCTCGTGCATATAACTAGAAATGTAAACAAGGTTTAGTTGTTTGAAAACGACACTTGTTTGTACCCTCTGGTTTAGACAATGATTTCTCTATCGGGAGGGATTTGGTTCTTGTTGTAATGTTATTTAATTCTTGGGTGATTCATGTGAACAATACACAGGTCGCAACTCTTATGCACCTCTTATGAACATGTGAATACACACAGGATGCATCTTATGCACCTCTTTAGATTTTTATACATAGGGCCCAAACAAAATATAAATGTGTGCTTCCTCTTGGTTAATCTATGCACACTAATTCGATGCTAGTTATTGACGTCACCTCTATTTGTTTTCCTATTAAGTTTTATGCACGGTTACATGAAAATAATGATGGGGACCTTTTTCTGTTTTGTGAGTGTATCCATCAGTCGATTTTGGGTCCACTCCTCCACTTCCTGTATTGTGGATAGATTTTCACACAAGCACCAGTAGCGATTTGGTTCTTCGTCAAACTCAAGATAAGTATTTCCCTTATTCTTAATATTTGATTTCCATTAAATTGTTATCATTGTTTACTAAACCCTCGTCTTCTCTCCTTTTGTAGGTTATACAAATCGAGGAAAGAAGATGAAGGAAACTCTCTCTCGAAAGGTATTCGAGTTCTGATCTATACGCGCATTACTTCGGTTACATACAAATTTTATGCATACTTCTTAGATTTTGTTTACAATACAAGTGGTAATGGAGTCTTTGGCCTATAGTACTCCAACTGTAATTTTTGAACGATGATTGATTGAATACACAGGTTGTGTTTGTAAATATTATGAACAAGGTTCATATGAATGTGACAACTACTTTTGCAATACACTTGTAGACTACTAAATCACTATTTTTCTGTGGTGATAGATAATGTAAAGAATATATATGGACTATTATTCTTTCTATCTATTCTCTATGGTATTTGTACAGATTTGAAATAGTAATTCAACATAAATATAATTCAATGGTCAATAGGAATATAACTATAGTTTTATCATTCTTTTATGCATGAGCAAATATATATATATATATATATATATATATATATATATAACCATATTTAATGATCAATAGGAACATACAATAGTTCTATCATTTCTTTTTTCATGAACACATATATATGTATATACAGTCGTTTATATATGTATAACCATATTTAATGATTAATAGGAACATACAATAGTTCTGATATTTCTGTATGGATGAGCGCGCACACACACACACACACAGAGACACACAGACATATACCATCATCACATTTCAATTAAAACAATATAGTATCCTTGAACTATAATAAACCATCACATTCCTAACCAATAATAATCAAACATAATATTGACAAAGAATGCAAGTCAAGATACATAGCTGAAACTTGATGTTGGAATACAAATGAAACAACCATGTTCCACCCAATCATAGAACAAAACAACCAATTTCACTTGCCATGTTCACCCCCTACCCTGACCATGAGTCCATAAGGGTAAACTGAATGATCCTCCTTAGCTACAGTCACTATCCACAGATCATAAATCCCTTTGCCTCACACTAACAATGCTCATAACAACAAATAGTTTCCTTTCCTCCCAACATACTAAGCAACGTCCTACCTCCTCCATATGTTGCTTTTATATACATCTTGTGCCTGGGTCTTTCCTTCCCTCCTTGGGATATTCACATCTTTACTAATCCTTGATTTTTAGGGGTTGCTAGTGGTCAAATTCCACATTTTCCACTTATAAAAATCAACCTTGAGGCAACTCAAACCTGTTCCCCACTCATGGAGTCATGGTCAACTATTTTTAACCTAGCCCCGAATTTGAAATTCCTGATGTCTCCTTTTTAAATCTACGTAGATTTTATGTTAGTCTTGGGCCTCCTTTAAATTCTGATATACCCTTTTTACGATTTTCTCCATTTCCTGGAGCATTTCTGGTCCCATCATAAGCCTGTCATATGGATTATCCCACCTAATCGGAGTTTTGCATTTCCTTTCGTATAATTCTTTGAAGAGACTCATTTTGGTTGATGTCTGATAGCCATTATTGTAAGAAAATTCAACTAAGTGTAGGTACTCCTCCCACTTAGTTGGTTTCATTCTCACATACATTTGTAGCATGTATTCCATAGTTTGATTCATTCGTTCGGTTCTCCCATCTATTTTTGGATGGTTGCTTGTGTTGAATTTCAGGTTAGTATCCAATCTTGCAAACAATTTCTTCCAAAACTTTGACGTAAATTTGACATCTCTATCGGAGATCACCATCTTAGGAATTCCATGCAATCTAAATATTTCTTTCATAAAAAATTCAGCAATATTAATTGTTTATAAGTAGACTTCACAGGTATAAAATGTGCAAATTTGTTAAGTTTATCAATCACTACCATAATTGAGTCATTTTTCTTTTGAGTCTTAGGCAAACCTGTGATGAAGTCCAATGATATAATTTCCTACTTCCATTCTGGTATAGGTAGAGGTTGTAGCAGACTGGTTGGATGTTGATGTTCAACCTTTACCTGTTGACAATCTAAGCATTTAGATAAATATTCATCTATTTCACTCTTCATGTTAGGCCAATAAAATAATTTTCTTGAGGCTGTTATCATTTTATGGTATCCCGGATGACCAGAATATGGCCTTTTGTGCAATTCGTCAAGAATTGTTGACTTTAAATCAACAGAATTAGGTACATACAACCTTTTTTTGAACATTAGAAGTCCATTTTTATCTAAACTCACATCTGTTTTGTCCAGTTTTTCTGCATTTTCTTGTAATTTTGTTGTTGTTTTGATGTATTTTTCGTCATTACAACTTTTAAAATTTTATTCTTTGTTCGATGTTGTTTTCTTCTTTGATAACACTTAACTCAAAAAGTCTGTTAGTCCTCCGACTTAGGGCATCTGCAACTTTTTTTTCTTTGCCTTTTATGTGTCTTACTTCGAAATCAAATTCACTTAAAAAGGATAGACATCTTGCTTTCCTTGCATTGAGATATGGTTGAATGAATACAAACTTTACACCTCTATTGTCGGTTAGTAGCGGAAACTTTCTCCCCATTAAATAATGTCTCCACATTTTCAGCGCATGAATTACAGTTGCTAACTCCAAATCATGTGCACAAATATTTTCGTTCTTGTTCTTTCAATTTACGTGATTTGTAACAGATGATGTGTCCATCTTGTGTTAGGACACCTCCCAAGCCTTCTTTGATTGCATCCATGAAAACTGTAAATTATTTATCAGGATCAGCTACCCTTAGGATAGGTGTTGTAGTTAACAATACTTTTAGTTTATAAAAGTTGTCCTGACACTTTTTTGACCAAGTAAATCTTATTCCCTTTTTCTGTAGGGATGTAATTGGATACACGATCTTAGAAAATCCTTCGATAAATATTCGGTAATAACCGGTAATTACCATGGATGATCTAATGTATGTTACATCCTTAGGGATATGCCATTCCATAATGTCTTTTATCTTCTCTGGATCAACTGCAATACCCTCTTCAGATATCATGTGTCCTAGGTATTGTATCCTTCTTTGGTAGAAGTTGCGCTTATCAAACTTCGCATACAACTTGTGTTTCCTTAAGGTCTTCAATAATATTTTCAGATGTTCTTCATGTTCTTCTTCTGTTTTTGAGTAAACTAAAATATCATCGATAAACACCAACACAAATTTATCCAGATATTCAATGAATATACTATTCATCAAACACATAAATGTTGTTGGTGGATTAGTAAGACCAAACCGAATTATGACAAATTCATAGTGTCTGTAACGTGTTCTAAATGTTGTTTTGTTTATATCTTTGTATTTTATTCTAACTTGGTGATAACCAGACCGTAAATATAACTTAGAGAAGCTCATTACTCCTCCCACTTGGTCAAGCATGTCATTACTTCTGGGTAAAGGATTCTTATTCTTGATCGTCATCTTATTTAGTTGTCGATAGTCAATGCATAGTATTAAAGTCCCATCTTTATTTTTAATGAAAAGAACCAATGCTCCCCAAGGCCAAACGCTTGGTCTGATATATTTTTTATCTAATAGAATAACTGTTCTTGCAGCTGGATTTCCAGCTCCGTTAATTTGGGTAAACTCATTCTATATGGTGCGTTAGATATCGAGGCAGATTCAGGTAGTAGATCGATAGATAAATCTATCTCTCTTATTGGAGGTAGCTCTGGTATTTTGTCCACAAATACATATCTAAACCCATGTAGGACTGTAATGTCCTCTAAACTGGGTTTGTTTTATTTTTCTAACAGATTAGTTACTTGAACAACATAAACTTGGCAACCTTTGTTCATACATTTCTTAAACTGCATGGCTGATATCTGCCTAACCGAAACTGGTTTTCTTATCCCTTGTATTGTCCTAACTGTGTTGTTTTCGTCTCTATAAATAAGTGACTTTTCGTAATAGTTTAAAATTACTTTATGTTTCTCTAACCATTCCATTCCAATGATTATATCGTAAGATCCCAAAGGTAAAATGTTCATATTTAACTTTATACTTTGACTGTCTATGTTGAGTTCACATTCAAGAATAAAATATATTACTTTTCTCTTGGTCCATGTTGCTAAATGTACTAACCAGGACTTAGCATGCTTTACTTTCTTGAGTTTGTTTAATTCAACTAAACCAAGAATAACATAACTTAGAATAGCTCCTAGGTCAATTAATATAGAAATGCATTTATCATGAATTTTACCTTCGAGCTCCACGATAGTGGATCGATGATCAACTTGCCTTCCATCAACAACTGCATTAATTTTGTGCATGCTTATACCCATATCTCCTACTGTAGAAGCTTCTTACAGGTTATGGACTACAGTTCTTGCTATGGAAATTAAGTGTGGACAGTTTCTCTCCAAGTGAGGTTCTCCACACTCCCAACACTTCAATAGTTCTCTGGGGTTGTCCCCAATTTTCTTGACTCCCAGTTTAACTGGTCTACCTCCCCCTGGAACACTCTAGATGTTGGAATGATAGTCCTTCTTTTGGAAAACTTTTCGCATATTCCAAAAAGGGGCTGTTTGGAAGCCTTTCTTTCACTGATTCATTATGTCACGTTTCTTGTCCTTCCATGCCTTGGGAATTTCATACCTCTGTTTGTATTGATCATAGCACATCTGAAGCTTTATAAACACTTCATTCAAGTTCTTGGGATTGTAAAATTTAATTCTGTCTTTGTATGACTGTGGCAGGAAGCTTAAGAATCGATGTATCTTTACCTTGTCTTCCTTGATGTATGGTACAAATCTCAATAGTTCTAGAAATTTATTTATCAGATCGTCCATGGTCATTTTTCTGAGTCTTAGTTCATAGAATTCCTTCGTCTTTCTTTCGTAATAGATTTATGACAAATATTGATTCTTGAAATATTTCTTAAAATCTGACCATTCCATCTATTTCTCTTTCAATCCCTTAGCCAATTTCAGGTCTTTCCACTAGATATACTTTCTTTTCCCTTCAAGTTGTAAATGAACATTCTTACTTTCATATTACTAGAGTAATTGTAAATATGGAAGTATTTCTTTATATCTAGTAGCCATGCTTCAACCTCTTCACCCGTCCTTGATTCTCCGTCAAAGGTGGACAGTTTTATTTTCTTGAATTCACCTTCCAGGTGATCTAGTTGTTTTCTTTTTCTTCCTGTAGTGGTTTTGTTTCCTGCCATGTGTGTGTCTTCAGAAGAAATGTTCTCATTTTCTGTTTCATGACCAGAGTTTTTAGAGGAACTTTTCTAGACTTCTTCCTCTTTTTCATTGTCCTTTGGGATCTTCTTTGTTACTATACTGCATAGAAACATTTCATATATTTCTAACTGGTCTTCCTGTGCCTTTTTCATCTTTTCATTATCTTGTTTGAACACTTGTAGTTCCATGATGAGGTTCTTAATTATTTCCAAAACCTGGGCGGATGAACTTCCTTCATTGTTATGCCCATGTTCTTTAGGAAGTCCTTGATTAGGATTCTCTTCAGGTCTAATTTCTTATTCATTATGTGTTGACATTATTACAATAGACCAACAAATCTTTATGTTTGTAACAGTAAACATATTTGTTAGTTTTTCTTCAACAGAAAATAAAAAATTAAAATAATTTGGCCTTGCCCTAAGGTCCAAGTGTTGTAACCTTCAGCTCTGATACCATATGTAATGTACCCCAAATTTCCCCCATTTTTTTTTTAGGGGACATTAAAGCTTCTTGATTCTTCAACATTTGATCAAAACATATATTTATTCCTTTATTGTATGCAGAGTAGATTTATCATCACTATTGGATTAGAATCATACACTTATTTGTAATTAAGAGAATTTTGACCAGGGATATCATAGCCCTTAGAATAACTACCATGTCTATGTTAAGTCATGCTATCCAAAAAATACAATGCGTAATAATCCATAGACTATAGACTATCATATAGTCTGTCCATAACATTTTCACTATCCATAATGATATACATCGCTTGCTGTATCGACTATAGTATGAATACCATAACACTAATGTTATTCATATCAATATATATAAGTTGTTTACCATATAAACCATCATATGGAAACCTTAACACTAACCCTATCCATATCAATATATATATATATATATATATATATATATATATATATATATTTAACATATGGCACTAATCTTATCCATGACATTATATATCATATATCATGCAGACTATTATGTGGATATCATAACAATAACACTATTCATAAATATTATATCGTTTATCATATAAATATCCACCACAATGTATTTCTATATCATAGTGCATCGAAGAGTTTCTATGCAAAACATATAAATATCGTTTACATAGGGACTATTATATGGCTACCATACCAACGAAGACTTTGATATAGCCTAACAAACATAGACCATAGCACTTATGGTTTTGTTCTAGCACCGTGAACATAACCTATTCCTAACAATGTTAAACCCTACCCAACTATTACCATAGTTCATCAATGAAAATGGTTCGAAAACTGTTTGCAGTGGTTGACAGGTCTATGGAATTTACTTATGGTCTAGTTCATTAATGGTGAGGAATGTCATGTACCCTCTAGGATGATGCTTAGGAAACCACGTCCAATGCGGGATCTCCATCTCCTCAACTTCACATGGAAGAGGGGTGGTGTGTACCTATTGCATTTACTCATCTACGAGGCCTTCAAGGCAAACTTCATTCATTGTTTCCCCCTTTTGGTCTTGTAACAAGTTTTGTCTCTACATTTGCAACACAACCTGTGCACATTAGGGAATTTCATCTCTTTGGTCCTGTAACAAGTTTTGTCTCTGCATTTGCAACATGAACTGTGCGCCTTGGTGAGGTTCGGCTCCTTGGTTCTGTAATGGTTTTGTCTCTGCGTTTGAAACCACGACCGATGCTCTATGGAGAAAACAAAAACGCATACTCAGGTTTCTCTGTACGCCAAGGTGAGTAACGATTCCATTATTTAATACGTATGTGTGAATATATTTCATGACATTCTCTCTGTTTGAGGATTTACATGTATTAATGTTGTGCCTCCGTATGCAATTTCCTCCCAGAGTTCCTCGGTTTTTAAGGTTTTGGGACTGGAGGTTTATTGTGTTTCCCCTCGGTTGAATGTTGTTCTTCTACCCTTACTCGTTACGGTTCTTTCATGGCCCAAAACATGTTAAAGGTTGAACCCTAGTCTGTCTCCTTTCACCATTATAACCCTACTAGTCCTATGCTCTGGTACTCGTCCTAAAAATCCCGAGACTTGCTATGCTGACTGTTATAATCCCGATTTGTCTATTGTCAAACTCTGTAGGGGATTTTTGTATTTACCATTTACACACACACACACACACACACACACACATATATATTCATTAACCCTCTGTGGGAAATTCCTCAATTTATATTCTAGGTAATATCAACCCTTTGTTCATAAATTACATTCTATATATATATATATATATATAATTAAACCTCTGGAAATTCGTAAATTACTTCCTGTGTATACATATAGAAATAATATATATGGAAAAATCGATCATCTGTGGGGAAGTCAGTAAATTTCATCCTGTGTAAAATTATAAATAGCAATATAAATCCCTCTACGGGAATTCGTAGTTATGCTCTATGTAAAATATATTAACACTCTGTGGAAATCGTAATTTGTGCTTTGTGTATGAAAATAGTGCTATTAACCCTCTATGGGATTTGTAATTACACTCTGTTTAATTATATGTAGCAGTATTAATTATGTCTGGAATTTGTAAATCTACACTCGGTGAAAGGTTTTCGTATTTACTTCCCGTGCCTATAACTAGCAATGTAAACAAGGTTTAGTTGTTTGAAAATGACACTTGTTTGTACCCTCTGGTTTAGACAATGATTTGTCGGTCGGGAGGGATTTGGTTCTTTTTGTAATGTTATTTAATTCTTGGGTGATCCATGTGAACAATACATAGGTCACAACTCTTGTGTGCCTCTTATGAACATGTGAATACACAAAGTACATGCCTTATATGCCTCTTTCAATTTTAAAAGATTTAAATGTCAATATACACAGTGTTCAAAGAAAATATAGATGTTTGCTTCCAGTTGGTTAATATATGCACAGTCTAATTCGATGTTAGTTATATGTCGTCACCTCTCTCTATTTGACTGTTAATTTGTATGCATGGTTACATGAAAATAATGATGGGGCCCTTTTTCGATTTTGCGAGGGTACCCATCAGTCGATTTTGGGTCCACTCCTCCTCTTCCTAGATCGTGGACATATTGACGCACAAGCACCAATGGTGATCTGGTTCTTCACCAAAATCAAGCTAATTATTGCCCTTATTCTTAATATTTAATTTCCATTAAAATGATATAATTGTTTACTAAACCCTCATCTTCTCTCCTTTTGCAAGTTATACAAATCGAGGAAAGAGGATGAAGGAAAACTCTCTCTTGAAAGGTATCCGAGTTCTGATATATTCATGCATTACTTCGATTACATACATATTTTATGCATACTTCTTAGATTATGTTTACAATACAAGTGGTAATGGATTCTTTGGCCTATGGTACTCCAACGATAATATTTGAACCATGATCGATTGAATACACAGGTTGTGTTTGTAAATACTTTGAACAAGGTTCATGTGAATGTGACAACTACTTTTGCAATACACTTGTAGACTACTGAATCACTATTTTTCTATGGTGATAGATAATATGAAGGATATATATGGACTGTTATTTATTCTATTTATTCTCTCTGGTATTTGTACAGATTTGAAATAGTAATTCAACATAAATATAATTCAATGGTCAATAGGAATATAACAATAGTTTTATCATTCCTTTATGCATGAACACACACACACACACA
>JASDQU010253369.1:0-16158 GCA_032191745.1 Picea mariana
ATCATTTCCAAGTTTAATATCCGATGAGATTGAAGAACCAATGCATGAAAGTAATTCTTTGTTACCTGTCATGTGATTGTTGCATCCACTGTCCAGCAACCAGAGATCTCTAGGTTGTTATTTAGTCTTGTGGCATGAAAGAAACATACCTGCTCAGTTTTCTCCCGTGTGATTTGACACGTGTGATCTGCCTGAAAGTTGATCTACTTGCTTCTTCCTGCATTCAGATTCATAGTGCCCATACTTTTTGTAGTAATAGCATTGTATTCTTTTTTTGTCATTTGATCTTCTCCCTCTGCCTCTTTGAGGCTGGAAATTCTGATATTGATTTTGTTGCTGATGTCTTTGACCTTGGAAATTTTCATTCAGATATTGTGTTCTGTTACCTCCACTGGAGTGAGGGTTACTTTGATTGCTCCCTCTTCCTTGGTGACCTCTGCTGCTTCCTCTGCCTCTCCCTCTCCTGAAGGAGAATTGAGTTTTGAAAGCATTGGAGATTAACTCATCTGTGAGATGCAGTCTGGTCTCATGTGTCACCAGAGAACCAATTAATTCATCTGTTGAAAAACTTGACAGATCCTTGGATTCAAGGATTGCTGTTACAACCATTTCGAATTTCTTTGGTAAACTTCTGAGGATTTTCTCAACAATGTGTTGATCAGTGATGGTTTCACCAGTCAATCTGATCTGGTTCATGATGCCCATGACTCTGGTCATGAACTGGTCCACATTTTCAGACTCTGTCATCCTTAGAGTCTCGAATTACGTTCTCAAGGTCTGCAATTTAATTGTTTTGACCCTGTCATTTCCTTGGTAGGAAGATTTAAGGATGTCCCAGGCCTGTTTTGAAGTACCAGCGCCTGTGATTTTTTAAAAAATTGAGTCATCCACAGAATTTTGAATCCAAAATTTAGCTCTATTTTCTTTGTTTCTCTGTGTTTCTTGAGCAATTTTCTGTTGATTAGTCATGGCAGACAGGTTTGTTGGATCTGGTTCCACATATCCATGATCCACTGGATCCCAGCACTCTTGTGCTTGCAAGAAGGATCTCATGCAAAGAGACCAGAACTCCTAGTTCTTTCCAAGAAGAATCAGACCCTGAGTTGGTCCTAAATTGTTGGACAACGCCATATTTTTTAAAATTTTGCAGAAAAAACAGAGGGAAATTTCGTATTTACCTTTTTCTTTTGCTTAAACCCAGGTCCGCTACTAGCTTGCAGGTATTTCGGAACACTGTGTTGCAAGATTTGGCGAGTGTTGACGTCGCGAGTTTCTGGCTTCGCGAGATTTGACCTTAGGACTTTGTTAGAGGAGTCCTCTGAACGCTCCAACTTCCAATTGCCGATGAGAGCTTATCGGCCTTGAATTGGCCCTTAGTTTCTGATCAATGTGACCACGCGCCTTGATGTTAAAGTGCTACTGACTTTTCCGGTTCTTTGTCTTTCAAATTGTCGAAATGCGAAATATGTTGGAAAGGCCCTTCTCGAAAGACTTTTCGGGATTTCGCGAATCGGGACTTCATGATGCGAAGTGGCCCAATCCTCTGTCTGCGGGATCCCTGATATGTCGAGTTTCGATATCCTCCTTTCGTGCTTTCTGGGCTTCAAATGCCGAAATGCCGAAATTTTCCTTTGGACAATTCAACGGTCTAGATCTTCCTATGATCTGACGATCCAGATCTTATCGAGATCTCAGGATTCTGGGTTTCGCGACTTCGTGAACCTTGATAACGAGCTCTTCCGACTCCTCGATTCCCCAATCTCCGATATGCTGATGGCGCTTTCCTTTTGGAACTTTCCCCAAAGGCCTAGATTGTTGCCACGGGTCCCCTTACGATGGACGGTCCTCATCGTTTCACGATTTTGTGACTTGCGACTCCAAATCCTCTGTCAACTTTAAACCCTGGTAGCCGGAATGTCGACGGTTTCCTCGATGTTTGTCACGTGTCCGAATGAATGGAGGACTGTGATCTTTTCGGGATTTCGAGACTTTCTTCGTGGAGTGTACCGACCTTTCGTCAACAAGACCTCCGATATCCCGAATTTCGAAATGTCGAAATGTGAATGGCACTTGGATCTACTGCCACCTGTCCTCTTAGATGGACGGTTCACAATCCTCTCGGGATTTCATGATTTGTGATGTCAAGATTTCACATATCGGGGTTTTGGAGAGCAGTCTCCTTTGCTCGTCCAACTCCCGATCCCCGATTTTGCGATGGGATAAGATCGACGGCTCACGATATTTCGCGATCCAATGGTTCAGAATGACTCATGATTTCAGGATTCGCGAATTCTCACATTTGTCTTCTGACCTTTACACCTTGCGAGTCAGCGAAATGTCGAGATCTCGCCATATGTCTCTTGATGGACTGTCGAGATGATTTCGGGATTTCACGACTTCAGAAGTCGAAATTTCTCCTTTGCGCTCCAGAGGACTAAACCTCGTGCACTTTCTCGCTGATCCAACAGCTGTCAGTCCTCTGCGCAAGATCTAATGGTTGAAATTCTTTTGTCTTTTCCGCGCTCTTTTTGTCCCTTCTGAACTGGATTTCTGCCTCAAATCTGTTCATAGGACAAATCTTATGGCCGCGACAGTTGTTCTTTGAACCTGAAACGCGTTCTTTACTGCCTTTGCAAGGATTTTCTTCTGCGGAAGAAAAAATTCATGAATCTTTCAAAGATTTGAAAGAATTTTACAAGTTCTTTGCTCTCTACTGCAATCTTTGATAGATTTGAGCGATTTCCGAAATGCTTTAAACGGTTCTTCTTTCTGCAACAATCTTTCACGAATTTGAACTAATGTTTTGAATTCTTCAAGAGTTCCTGCCTCCTGCAGCTCTTCTTCGTGAATCTTTGATGATTCTTTGAAAATTGAACAAGAATCTTTACTATTTCTTCCTTCTCAGTCTCTGCTTCCTTCTCGTGTTTCTGCTCCTTGAAACTTTCGAGTGTAGTACACTCTGTGACCTCGCGTGATCTTCTTACGCTGATCTTTTGAGCGTATGAGCGGACAGCTTCCTCGTGGAAGTTTCCTGCGAGGATCTTTCAAGAGTATGACGGACAACTCTCCAAACCTTGTGAAAAGTCTGTGTCGAATGCTCTCAAGATCCGTGTAAGCTCTGCGCTGTTTGAGGATCGAGTTTCTCTCCAGCATGTGTGAAGAGGCTTACTACTGTAGCTCTGATACCATGATAAATTGTGAAGCAAGAAATGCAGAGAGAAAGAATAGAACAGAAAACAGTATATTAGAATATAAGAAGAAGAGTACAAAACGAGTACATGAAGAAGTAGTTATGCAAAGGGAAATAGTTGAGCTAAATAGGCTCAAGCAAATCAAGAATAGAAAGTACAGCTGGCCAGAACAGTTGACAGTGTACAGTTAGACTGTTGAGGCTACATTATATTTAACACTCCAATCATGGAAGACTTAACCCACAAGCATATTTTGTTGGCTGAGAACCTTTCTTTATATATAATACCTGCAAACTTACTTTGTCGAATCATGAAATCACCCAAACTTACCTTGTGGAAATTATGAATTCCTCTTACCACACTTATGTGTAGTTCCATAAACCAGCAAGTATAGTGTTCGCAAGATCAAGATTTAAAAAATAACCTATAGCTATTGTCATTCTCAACATAATTGTTTATGCAACATGGAAATACATGGCTTATTCATGAGCATAAATTTACACAAACAACTCCATAACATATAGAGACATGGCTTTCTCATGGGCATAAATTTATACAAACATGTCCATAACCTGTGCAGTTATTGGGTATGTAAATACAAACATTACATATACAAAACTAATGGAGCAATGACTAAATTTTAAGCCAAAATTATAGAAATCAATCCCAATGAACCAAAACTTCTCAATCTATATGTATTTCAATCTCTTTGTGTAGGTCTCCTTGGCTCTACATATATAGCACCACTATAAAATCCTTCACATACTCTTTGTACAAAGATTTTTATTCCCATCACAGCCCTTCTTTGTCATTACAACCGCATGGGCAGTTGATAGAGCCCTAGAAGATAGAAAATGAATAGTGTGCAAATCTGGCACTAAAGACTACCCTGCAATATAATTTTGCATATCAATAATGGCTACAACATTCACCTTAAGACTGACAAGTCATAATATTAAGAACCATAGCACTAATTTTATAATATTCTATGGAACACAAGTGTAAAGTATTAATGAATTGTTAAAAAACATCCAAGAAAAACGAAAATTTTAAACCTCTATACTAACTCACAAATAAACTTGAGTCGTATCACGATGGACAAAAAATATAATAGATTATAAAACTAAACTTATCCCATGACTCCAACGTTTCCATGTCCAAAGCTATTCACTACCTAAGTAAACATAAGGCAAGGTTAAATGAAAAATCATGCCAATCATCATTGACATGAGCTAAGGTGGGAGATTGTGGGAACGTGGACCTGCTTTGGCATGGGTGATTCCAACAACATTATTTTGTAGTAATTTTTCTTTTGCATGGGCGACTGCAAAGTGTGGATCTCCAACAAGAGATGTAGTTGCTAAAATAACAAGGTTGAGAGTAGCATTGTTGGTGGAACCTAATTGTTGGGTGTTGCTCTGATAGGTTGCCAATTTGATGTTGCATGCATAGATGATTTTAGGGGTTAATCTTCGTCATTAGGATAATTTTCCATGGTTTTTCCCAAAAAAGATTCACAAATTTCCATTTTTTCTAAAAATGATTTGCCGAAATTCTATAGAATAAAATTATTTTACCTTAAAAATCGCCAAAATTTTATAGAAACTATATAAAATTCTTAGAAATTTGAATATTTTTACAAAACTATCGTCAAACATTTCACATTTTGTGTATTAAGGACTAGTAAGATTAGCCCATGTGTCTACATTTTAATATAAATTTCCATCCTTAAAATTATCCCTAGTTGCATGTGGTCTCCTATGTCGTAAGGAGTTTGAGCCCATAATACATGTGCCATGTTGTAACAAGCATCTGCCTCCAAGGTCATGTCATGCTCTTAGTGAGAAGTGGCAGCAATATCTGGATACAAAGCCTCGGGCTGTAAGTGGTATCAAAATATGGAAGGAATATGGATGCCATAATGTACAGAAGACTGAAGAAGGAATCAACATTGTAGGCCCCAATGTGACTATGAAACCGATTACTACAAGGAATTGTAGAGGATGCAGCGATGGATTCAGAACCAAAAATTCTCCTTTCCACTTGCGTGAAGGTCACCATGTTCATACTCACCCTTTAGTGTGCTACTACCATGCATTTCATCTGAAATGAGATTTAATTTGAGTAGGTTAACTGCTATAATGGATTGTTTCAACTATCATTTGTAGCATTTTGATTCCATGGAAAGATTGTACTAACCCGTAACCTGTTTACACAAACCTTTTGATGGCATGAATTTAGGGTTTTGAGTATTTCGATGCATTAGAGTGTTTTAAATTCTAAGGAAGCCATCTCAAAGAGCATCCGGAGAAACACTGGAGAGATGATTAATCCCATTGCTCRAGATGGATCTTTCATGTTTTATATTATCCCACAGAAGAAATATCTTGTTATATTTCGGAGGATGGAAGATCCATGCTTACATTTTATGCTCTCTTTGAAGCTTCACGTTTTTCAAAGGATGTCCTGAGGAATATTTCTTGGCAAGGTATGCTCAAGAAAACGAGAAATTTTGATTCACAAGAGAATGGAAAAATACAAAGGTACGCTAGTAAAATTTGAAAATTGTATTTGTATTTTGTCTAGTTTTAACTTCCTACATATCCTATAAACAAATACCCAAATCACATGTATATGTACTTCCTCCATGGTGGGAGGTGCATTCCCACATTCTTGAGGGATTTCTTGAGGGATTAAATAAAACATATTCTACTCATTCTCATATGATAATATGTTTTATTAAATAGTTCCCTCTACCCTACTCAACTTTCATTCATATGAGAGTGTGGTGGGGGGTAACTATTCACTAAAACACAATATGTTTTACTCAATAATTTCTCTATTACCACTGTAAGAGTGGAGTCAATAATTTCCCCACCAAGACTCTCTCACTCATTGTGAGGGTAAAATGAAAAATAAAGATAAAGTGGAAAAAACTATGAAATAAAACATATTACTGAAGTAAGAAAACTATTCAGTGAAACACAATATGTTTTATTCAATAGTTCCCTCTCACAGAAACCCAAACCCTCAATAATTTAGCCCACTCCACTAATATAACTAATATAAAATATATTATGTTTTACTGAATAGTTCTCCACCCTCAAATACTCTCAAATATGTTTTAATGAATAGTTCCCCACCCGCACTTTCAACTACTCTCAATCAAAATATTCAACTTTATAATTTTATATATTTTAACATTTACCACTTTATAATTTTACATATTTTAACCATGTAAATGTAAAAAGGGGCAATGCTGCTCAACTTCTTTGTTAATAGATAGTACTTTGACTCCACGAGTCCGGAGTATCATTGTATATAGTGAAAATCACGTTCCCTCTTTATCTTGATGGGTCATTTTTGGGTATCATGTCGCTCTTATGAAAGGGCAAGTGTGTCCTAATTTGGCTTAAAATTCCAAGTCTAAAAGACGATCTCAATGTCACTTTTATTTAGAAAAAGGTTCGTATCTCCTAACTTGATCATCTTTGATTGGTTTATAGGTCTTTTTTTAAGCATCTAAGTATCTAGTTTGGTAGTGAAAGAAAGTTTATATTAAAGTCATCAAATGTGATATTGAAAAATGTAAGTAAATGTGAAAATTGTTAATTACAAAAGTCACAAAAATATTAAGTAAATGTGAAAATTGTTAATTATAAAAGTTAATTACAAAAGTTACAGTATGAAAATAAAATTACTATATTAAATTATTATGAAAATTTACAACAAAATAAAATTACTATATTAAATTTATACTATGAAAATAATTATGGTATCAAATTATTAAGAAAATTTTCACTAACAAAAATTATAAATAAAAAGAGAAAAAAAAATTAAAACATATTTTTCCATGTAAAACTAAGTACAAGAGTATTAGGACCAAGTTGAAGATTGTCAGAATATAATGCTCACTTACAAGAATAATATTGGATAATTAATCTACATATAGTTCATCTCTCTTTGAAAAATATTATTCATCTTACATTTTTTCCTTTTATTTATTTTATCTTCATGCCATTCCCCTTAGATTTCACGAATTTAGACTTCGGCATTTGGAGAGGGAGATCATTCTTTATTAGATTTAAAGGTAGGATATTTGCGAAGTCTCTTTGTTCCTCTTAGAGGGACTTCATTTATAGCTACCACCTTCAATAAGGAAAGCTTAGTATCCATGTAGTGTTCTAGATATAAAATAGTATACTGAACATAAATATTTTAGCTAGAAATGGCAGAACAACAATGATATAACCAGAAAAATACTAGAATAATACCATAATAGCATCAGAAAGAGCACTTTGATTAATGATAGAAATGTTCACTTGCCTCTTCGAGGGGGCAACCTCTAGCAAAGAAGAGCTCTATTACAATAATATTTAATACAAAACTTATCATACCCTCTACTCCTATTTATACTAAATATGTCTATCTAAAAGAACAATCTAGAGGAAGATTCTTCTAGAAGTGGAAGCTTCTATTAGGTCTTCTTACATTTGACTTATTCTTCCTTATTGCTCGGCCTTATTAATATTGGCCTTTATGACATGGAAATATATTATTCTACCTATGTGATAGGTTAGGGAGGATAGGTCCCTAACATGTCCTCCCCCTTAAAAACAACCTTGTCCTCAAGGGTTGAGATGAGGATATTGTTGTCGAATGGTAGCTGGTTCCCAAGTGGCATTTGTTGAAGTTGTATCTTTCCACTGGACTAACACTTCCTTGATGGTGCGTTGATGCAGACAACGCTCACGCTGGTCCAAAACTGCTTATGGCTGCAACCAGATGGATCCTTCTTCATCCAACTCGGGAAGGTTGGTTTGAGTTTGGCACTTAGTTCCAATCACGTTATCTAAGAAGGAGACATGAAAAACAAAATGAAGATTAGAATGACTAGGCAAATCTAACCGATACGCCACCTATCCCACACGCTTGAGAACGGTATAAGGACCATAAAATTTGGGTGTCAATTTCTGAAAATGGTCATCCTTGAGGGAATTTTGCTTACAAGGTTGCAGTCGAAGAAACGCTTGGTCTCCTTCAGAAAATTGACATTCAGAGCGACCTTGATCTACATGTTGCTTCATGTGATTCTGGGCCATGACCAAATTCTCTTTGAGGGTTCATAGAATAACCTCTCAAATTGTAAGTGTTTGGTCAACCGCCTGGACCTTCGAGACATCTGGTAGGTATGAGAGAACTGAAGGTGGATTTTGTCCATACACTACTTCAGAAGGAGTCATGTGGGTAGTTGTATGGTAAGAAGTGTTGTACCACCATTCAGGTAGTGGTAACCAAGAGCCCATTGATTTTTCCTTTCCTATGCAAAACACCTCAAATATGTTTCCAAACACTTGTTGACAACTTCAGTTTGACCATCAGTATGGGGATGATAAGCGGTGTTGAGATGCAATTGGGTGCCCTGTAGCCTAAACAATTATGGCCAAAATTGCCAGTGAAAGTGGGTTCTCGATCAGAAACAATAGAATGGGGCATGCCATGAAGCTTGAAGACCTGATCCATGAAAAGTTGAGCCACAATGGAGGTTGTAAATGGGTGTTGAAGAGAAGAGAAATGAGCATACTTGGAAAGATGATCAATGAACACCATGATGACTGATTTATTGCTCGATTTAGGTAAGCCCACAATAAAATCCATAGAGATATCCCTCCAAATAGTAGGTGGTATTGGAAGCGGTTGTAGTGTGCCAGGAGATTTGACTGTTTTGTCCTTATTGCATTGACAAACATCACATTTTTCCACAAAATTGCGAACATAATGTTTCATACCATCCCAGAAAAAGAACGTTTGACCTGGTCATAGGTTTTGGTAAACCATGAGTGCCTAGTTGTGGGTGTAGCATGAAGCTCAAAAAGTACCGTGGATTTAAGTTGTGACTATTTACTTAAATAAAATTACCTTTGTAGCGAAGCTCATCATTGTGCCAAGAGTACCCTGGGGAAACTAGAGACTTTCCCTGCAATTGTTGGATCAGATGCAAAATTTTGGGATCATGTAGCCATTCCCGACGAATAGTTTGGAGCCAATCTAGTACAATGAAGGAGAGGGAAAAAAGGGACCCTTCATCTTCATATTTTCTTGAAAGTGCATCAACAACCACATTTTCTTTGCCTTTCCCATAAATTATCTCATAATCATATCCAAAGAGCTTAGTCACCCATTTTTTTTGCTTCGGGGAGGAAGGGAATTGTTCCATAAAATACTTGAGGCTTTGATGATTTGTCTTAATTTGGAAGGGTTGCCCCAATAGATAAGGGCTCCAAATATCCACTACATGCAAAATAACCAACATTTCCTTTTCATAGATTGATTTTCCCAGATGTCGCTCTGACAGTTGTTTGTTGGTAAGAGCCAAAGGCTAACCATCTTGCATAAGGACTACTTGAATTTCTCTCCTGGAAGCATCACATTCCAGGATAAAGTTCTTTGTGAAATCAAGAATGTCCAGGACTAGAGTAGTGCACATGGTCGCATTCAAGGTTTGAAAGGCCTGATCATTTGCGGGAGTCCAAGTGAAACAATTATTTTTAAGGAGAGCAGTGAGAGGTGCCACAATATTTCCATAATTCTTAACAAACTTGTGATAATATCCTGTTAAACCTAGAAATACACACAATATTTTGAGAGTTTTTGGGTGAGGCCAATCCTGCATAGCTTCAATATTTTTAGGATCCACCCTGACACATGCCTTGCCGACAATATGACCCAAGTACTCGACTTTTGAGGCTCCAAAAGCACATTTAGATTGTTTGAGGAAAATTTGGTGCTGAGAGAGTAGATGTAAAACTCGATACACATGAGAAATATGGGTTGTCCAGGTTTTACTATAGATGATGATATCCTCAAAGAAAATGAAGAGAAAATGATGGAGAAAATGACAGAAGACATGATTCATGAGGCTTTGGAAAGTGGAGGGAGCATTACACAAGCCAAAGGGAATGAAAAAAAACTCATAGTGGCCCTCATGAGTTCAAAATGAAGTCTTAGGAATGTCTTCCTCGTTCATATGTATCTGGTGGTAGCCAGAATGAAGATCAAGTTTAGTAAAGAATTGGCATCACTCAATTCATCCAAGAGGTCATTAATGACAGGAATGAGAAATTTGTCTTTGATGGTGAGTTTGTTGAGGGCGTGGAAGTCAAGAAACATGCGCCAAGAGATTTCTTTCTGAAGGACCATGACCACAGGAGAAGAGTAGGGTCTTGTACTAGGACGAATAACACCTGTAGTGAGCAATTCTTGAATAATTTTCTCAATTTCATTTTTCTGGGAAAAGGGATGACGATAGGGACAAACATTGGGAGGAAGGATTTCGGGGACAAGGGGAATGGAATGATCATGAACACCACAAGAAGGAGGAAATCCCTGGGGAGTGGAAAAAAAAACTTGATGTTTGGAAAGGATGGATTGAAGGTACTACAGCACAAAGGGTGTCTTAGTGGCTTGAATGGCATGGAGTTGTGAAATAATGTCAGAATGACCTTTTCTAAGGAGATTTTTCATGCGATGAGAACTGATGATCTCCAGGGAACCGATGGTGATGGCTTGGAACTTATATTGTTGGCCCTCCTGGTTGAATTGCATGGTTAATTCTTTAAAATCCATGAGAATGGGACCCAGAGTCCTTAGCCATTCTGCACCCAACACAATGTCACAACCACCCATGTCGATAGCAAACATATGATATTTCATGTGGTACTGACCAATTTGGAGACGCACATTTTCACAACACCCCCCACATTTCATGGACCCACCATTAGCAATCAGGATTTGAAAATTATTGACGACACAGATATAGAAATTGGTTTCTTGGGAAATGCGAAAATGAATAAAATTATTGGTGCTTCCACTTTCAACAAGAATGATGACCTTCTGATGCTTAATGTAACCAATTAGCTTGAGAGTTTGGGGAGCAGAGAACCCAGTGAGAGCATTTAGGGAAATGACCAGTTCAACTTCGAGAGAGTCGGAGGGTGGGGTCATGGCAGTTGGTTTAGGTGACCCAGCCTAGGGGGGGCCTCAACATCATCTTCCGAAACATACTCGGAGATGGCCATAAAAAAAATAAAAATCCTTAAACTTGTGCCTAGGAAAATATTTGTCATCACAATTATGACAAAGGCATTTGAGTTGGCGTTCAACCATTTCTTCCCTGGTCAGTTTCGAGATCTTTAGTTGAGTAGAAGGAGGAGTGGGAGTGATTGGTTTAGGGCGAGGAATAAAGGAAGGTTTTTGGGTTTGAGAAGAGAGAACTTGTTGTGCTTCCTTATCTATTTTAGTATCTTCCACCCAACTCTGAGGTCGATCCATGAGGACATGGGAACGAATCTCATCCTTGACGCCACTGATAAAACATTCTCGGAAAAAAGCATCAGACATACCCTCTGTACGAAAAGCCAATCACTCAAAAGTGGCTATAAAGTCTTCGATTGTGCTGGATTGTTTCAACCTTGTCAAATGACCTAAATGGTTGGTGTCAGTGTCAAAGCATTCATAAAGCTCTGCCACAAATTATTTCCAAGCCACATATCCTTGGCGAGAATTTTTTCTCCATTTCCACCATTGTCAACGTTCTTGATCTAGATGGAGAACACCATACTAGAGTTTGGCCAATTCATCTTTAATTCCATACAAAGAGAAATAATGTTCCATTTGAGTTATCGAGCCAGTGGGATCTGAGACATCAAATTTTTTCACATCCACACGTGGAAGGAGAAGGTCACACCGAAAGTGACGGGGTTGAAAAGTCTAGGAATTAGACGAAGTTTCACCTTTGGAGTGCAAAGGTGGGTCAAAAGACGGAATATATGTAGGGATATTCATCTTGGCGTAGATCATTGTAGTGAAGGATTCAAGCTGGGTAGTGAAGGATGCAAGTTGGGTAGAGAGGTTCTGTTTGATGGTTTCCATTTTGGCATTGATGGAGGAATGCATTTTTTTATTGATGGTGGAAAAATTGGCACTGAGCTTCCTCACTTCTTGTTGGGTCTCTATGAAATTAGAAGACAAGGTATTGAAGCGAACTTTCAATTCTTGGCTACAGGTGTGGGCCATGATGAAGAGGGAAAATGAAAAGGGGTGGGTGGGACCACACATAAAATGGGTTATGGTTGAATTTTATCACAACGATCAGGGCGGCAATGGGAATCCAATGGGGTAAGGCCCAAATAAGGGTGTTGGAAGGGGGTCGGGTCCACAGAAAAAAAACATTGTTGAAATATGATAGGTATGATTGTGATAAGGGCGAAGAGAGGAATCCAACGAGATAGGGCTCAAATAATTGTGCCAACGGGATACATAATTTATTTTTTTACTCATGCGGAGTTATACTTCGATCTTAAGAATACTGCAACGTTGAAATGCCCAAATTCTTAACAGGAAGAAATGTGTAGTAATTTCGCAACCTAAATGGAGGAGGCACAATTGTGCGGTAATTTCACAAGTTGAATGTAACAACACTTTTAAGTAATAATTTGTGTTTCATTGAATGTAATTTGTATTTACTTTTTTTATTAAAAGTAAAAAAATATTTGGAAGTGATGTTGAATTTTTAAAGTATCGGGTTATATTTTAATGGAATTATGTATTATCTTGTACTTGGAGTGATAAACTAAGATTTTAAAAGTGAACATTTAAGGGTTGATTTTATGATTTTGTTTATAGTAGTGATGATTTCTTTTACCATTTAAAAAAAAATGTGCCATTTTAATACTCCAATTTTAGCATGGGTGCTACTGGTAGCAATACTTTTCAATTTGATGGTTGGTTTTTAGGTTTTGGTTTTCATGATACTAGCTATTAAGAATAAGATTTCAATTGATCTAAAATTTTAACATTTAGAAAGAAAAAAAAAACATTTTTCTTTAGGTAACATATATTTCTCATTTAGGTGTTGATTTTAAGGTTTTTCTGAGAAACTATATGATTTTTGAAGGTCATGCTTGAAAAATGTTGTAATTTTGACCTGATTAGAAAAAATGGTGCTACCAGTAGCACTACTTTTTGATTTGGGGATTAATTTTCATGTTTTTTAATGAAACAATATGGGTTTTAAGGGCTAGAGTTCTTGTTTTGAGGTCACAGTTATCGTTCAGTCGGTAACTTTGTTTAGTCGCACCATTCTAGTGGAGTTTGAACATGAGGAACCTTCAAGTACAAAACCTATTGTAGCTTGGTTAAACGCATGCATTACATTTTCTACCTCCCATTCATTGAAGTATAGATGCCACGCATCCTACAGATTACTGTATGTCTGTATAAATATTTTTTTAATAGCATTAACTTGAGTACGTACATTACATAGTCATGAACTCAAATATATACAGGTATGTCTAGCATGAATGAAATGTCTTGATCTTATATTATTTCACTACAGAATTCTTTGATTAAACATTTTAATTTCTGATGCAAGAGCATCGCTCCACCTCAGTAAAGTGCCAACTATTCAGCACATCAGTGCACATTCAAGGAGGGGAGAGGCATCAACCCTCTCATTTTCCCCTCAATTTTAAATTTTAGATGTAATATTTAATGCAAATAAATGATGTAAGGCTGGAAGAGTCGATTCATGCCTTTGTACAGGTAGTATATGGAGTCACCTTTATTAGGCTTGAGTTGTACATATCTTGAGCTTTGCCTCGGATCTGAGGATGTATGTGATCATTCAATGTAATCTGCATCAGTAGTTAGGCATTGTAAATGGTGATTAGACACCACTAGAGTAGTTGGAGGGAAAGGCTCGAGGAGCCTCTCTTGTATAAAGCATTGTATTGTATGCCCAGTAGAGGTTGTTGAGAGTAGAAAGATATTGAAAGTAGTCAAGAGATGCTGAAAAGTTGAGATAGGAGATCATTGTAAGTCGACATGAGAGCCTAGACTCTGTTGCAGTCCATCTTTGTAAACATTTGTACAAAATCATTCACATATTAATACAAAGAGAAGTTTTTCCTACATGAGATTCTTTGTGTGTTTACATGTGTTTTATGAATGTTATCTGTGTGTTTATGAATGTATGTTATAGATGTATGTGATAGGTTTCATCTGCAGGGATAAGATAGACTTCACTATCTATTTGAGAGTTGTGGATTTGTTCTGGGTTCTTTAGGTTGTACAAGGAGTTCACAACGGGGTATTAGAGACTCTATGAGCCAACGCAAGGAGTGCGTATCTGAACTATGATTCGAGTTCAAAGGAGAATGTGCTAGGAGGGCATACCAGAATAGTTCACATATTCAGAGTGGAGCCTCAATTTTACTAAACAGCTTGGAGGGAAAGTCTGTGCAAGAGAAAGCATAGACAGAGTTGTTAAATAATCTGAGAGCTCTACCAGGTGGTCATTGAGAAGGTGCAAGTGTGCACAAGGAGAACGTTGTTTCGAGTTCAAAGGAAGAGAGAAGTGTCAAGGAGAAGACAACCCAGAGTTACTGAACACTCTGGAAATTTGTTGAAGGAGAGATACTTCAGAGTTGTTGATCACTCTGAAGGAAGGGCTCAACAAGGAGTACTTCGAGTGAGTGCAAGGAGTGCACAGAACCAACACATTCTGAAGTGTTGGGGAAGTTGAAGAAAACAAAGTTGTTGAACACTCTGTAAGAGAGATCTGCAAGTGTGGATTGAGAGGATGCAGGAGATGCATTAGTGAACCTGAATTTTTTCAGGAAGCAGGAGGAAGACCTTTGCAAGGAGTGCACCAAGCCAACACTTAGACAAAGTGTTGAAAGTGTGAAGCCGTCTGAAGGCTCAGTCGAGCGTAGGGAGTGTGCAGAGGTGTAAACTTACTTCAAGTTCAGAATCTCTGGAGGACAAGCGCAGAAGGTGCTAGGAAGGCACAAGACTTCCTTTGAAGGAGAAAACAAGGGTCAAGACCCTTAAATAATTGATTCAATTCAAACCTTAGAGGGGATAGTGCCTTTGTGCACAAAATCTTAGCAGAGAGAGAGAAACAGAAGACCCAGATCCTTTGAGGTTTGAACCATAGAGAAGCTCAAGAGGACGAGCGATTAAGTGCCATGAGGGTGCAAGAATTCCTTTGGAGGAAGCAGAAGGGTCGAATCCTTTGGTAGTCCAAGCAATTGTAAGGCTCGAGGAAAATTAGTGCAAGTTTGCACAGAAAGGCCTATGCAAGGAGTGCAGAAGGAAGAGACAATCTAACTCCTAGACTGTGGGAGAAGCGCAAGCATGCACTCACACTTCATCGAAGTGATGAACAAATATTAGAAGGGATAGCCCAAGGTCTGTGTCGACAGACTTGTTCCAAGTCCCAAAGCTCAGGAGGAAAACCGAAGTAGAGACCCAACAGTCGGGCTCGTAGGAGAAATCTCAAAGGCCGCAGCCTTTGACACTTGAAAGTTCTTCCAATTGTTTACTCTATCTTTCTCCAAGATTCACGAGAGATACTACAACCCCAGACTTCACATCCATAAAGAATAACATGTGTAACAGGAGTCTTAAAGAGGAGTTTCTTCTTATCCCAACTCCAAAGATCAACTTATTTACAATTGTTTTCAAGCCCACAATAAGCTTTCCATCCCCCAATAATCCTTTTCTCAATGCTATAATTCCAATTGAACTTGTAGTGAATATCAATTCCAAGATATTTGTATGAAGTCACTTCCTCCAAGTTTTTGTTCTCATATACAAAGGTATCATAAGGGATCTTATTGGATTTAATAATCATGACCTTAGTCTTATCAGCATTAATAGTCATACCCATATTGGAGTAAAAATCCTTGAGGATTCTGAGTTGGTTTTCAAGATCATGGGGACTCCTTCCCATAAGAACGATATCATCATCATAAAGAAGAAGATTGATGACTATACCAGTGAGAGTAGGGCCGACACAACCTGTTTTTTCCAAGCATTCTTCTAACTTATCAATGTATATGCCAAAAAGGGTAGGGGACAAGGGACAACCTTGTTTGACTCCAATATTGCAGTTAATCTCTTT
>JASDQU010253371.1:0-16153 GCA_032191745.1 Picea mariana
AAACGGAATTGCCACAGCTTGCATCCATTTTACGGAAAAATGTATCATATGCACCGAACCACGTAAAGGCAAGCACCTGGCACTTTTTGAAAACAGAATAGGAGAGGGCAAATTTGTATAAATAGATCACAAAAAGAAGAACACTAGGATGGACCTTTTTGGTATCGATTGTAATAGAGTTTTACATTGGAAGAAGTTAATATACCAGCAATTTGAAGATTCTCGATTTCGTCCAAACTGTATTATCAAGTTCGTTTCTTTGTGTTTTATGTTTCATTTCATTTCGCTTATTCATAACTGATGTGTTTTGTTATAATTTAGTACTACCACTACTATAACAAAGGAATTCTGGTTTTCTGTCTCTGTCTATTGTTTTTCCTCTGCACCGGCTATCAGCGGGTGTAAGACCAATTTGAATTTTCAAAATTCCACGTTTACTCTCTACTACGTTAGTTATTTTCTCACCAATTTCTTCTTTTGCTTATATGTGACTTATCTTTTTATAGGAACCTCATGTTATACGCAGCTAAATGTTTTTCTTTCGCATCATACTTTTATATTAAATTATAATGCAGTTACGGGAAAGGGCCTTCTTTTGCAATCTTTATTTCATTCAGAAAACGTAAAAATCTCTCTTCATTTCAACCAAATTGAAACAACACTAAAATCTCTCTTTAATTTATTTCCTATAGTTACTGTTCCTCAATGACTGTACCTGCAGCTATGCAACCTAATATTGAACCCGGGTTATCTAATCAAACACATATTGCTTTAAATCTTTTCGATACAATCCTTAAAACTGCTAACACCCAGGAAGAACTCGAGCGTTCATGGGCAGCCATTGAGCATGATATAACTGCTCAAGAGAAGTTAGAAGCTAGACGATGAGAACGTATAAATCTGCCTTAGTTTCTCATACCGAAGGTCAGTATAATCATTTATCAACCTTCATCATACTTTCGGATGCCTTGACACTGTACTTCAAGCCTTAGTACAGACTCAGGAACAACATCTTTCTGGTGCCGTTGCCGGGGACACGAAGTTACGAAATCTTTTTCCTTGGGAAAATGACAAACTATTTCGTTGATAGTGTTACTCTTTGATAGTGAACATAGAGTACACACAGTTTTAAGGCTTTTCAAAAAAAAAAAAAAAAATATTTCACTTGGTGACTCCACTGACACACAAACTGGCGTCTGGTAGAAGGCATACTAGACAAAACCCGGATGGCAAGCTGATTACGCCTGTTAATGATCCTGAAAAATTTTTAAAAGTGAGAGGCTCATCTGAGACAACCACTACAGTTCATAATCCCAAAAACCCACTTTTAAAGGCGAAATGCCCTTCAGAACCTCCTATTTCCTGCAGCCCTCTGTCTGATACCAGAGATCCGAAAACAAAATACTCTGAATCTAGGAATGAGATCCATCAGACTATCCCATCTATAAACAGGGGAAAAGGTCCTTTAGAAAGATCGTTGTCATTTGACCTACCAACCTTTCTTTAGCAAAACTTCCTAGTTTCACTTGATTCAAAAGAGTGTGTTACACCCTCATATCCTACTCCCAAATTGATGGTAGGTGTCGGAGGAGGAGGTAATGTCCCTCCTCCCAGAGTATTTGCAAAAGTAGCAGTGAGATATGCTCCCCTAGTTTTACCCGCTCACCTCCATGATTTACCTGACAACTACATTAAAAATCTTCCTAAGTTCATTGGGGAGGGAGATCTAACCGCATCTGAGCATATAAACTTTTTTGACCAGTTCGCAGACATCTGTGGTATTGAGCATGAGGATGTTTATTCGAGACTTCTTGTACAGACCTTTGAAGGACAGGTCCAAACTTGGTTTAGGAGCCTTCCTGCTACTTCTATTCGGACATATGATGCATTAGAAGATGCTTTCCTCAGACAATGGGGAGAATGGAAATATCACTTATATTACCTTACCGAGTTTGGGTCTCTAAAGAAAAAGAACTCGGAAACAGTTATGGAATTTATTCTAAGATTTAACAAACTATATAATAAAATTCCATCCGCTATAAAACCTTCCAAACCCTCAGCCAAAGTAACCTTTGTGGGAGCTTTCGAACCTAATTTTGCCCTACTTTTGCAAGAAAGAAGAGGAGCCACCCTAAACAGAATGCAAGACGATGTTGTCGAAATAGAATCTAATATGATGGCTTCAGGCAAGTTAAAGGCTAAAGTAGAAACAGTCAACCGAGAAAATAGACGCTATAGGGAACCAGCAGGTCCTTCGGGGTCAAATAGACATACTGATGACAGAATAGATGATATGGCCCGAATAATTAAAAAACTGTCTAACAAAATCTCTAGGATGGATTTGGATCAGGATAAAGCTGATTCTTCTAAAAAAAGGGACTTCAGGAGGAACCCAAATCCCCAAAATCAATAGAGGCAAATAAAGAATGAAAATAAAAAAATACAAGCTCCACTAAAAAACGAAAATTTTATAGGAGCAAATGACCTCCAAGATTTCGGAGATTCGGAAGATGAAGTTGCGTGTTTTGGTGATGAATGTTCCCAATCATTCTTGACCAGGGAAGACTATGAGAAATCTTTAAATACCTCTCAACCTTCTAATGAAGATGAAGAAGGTGATCATCCCGACCTTTGCGTATCTCAACCAGAAACAGAAATGATAGCGGCTGATTTTCAAACCAAATACAATCTAAGATCAAAAAATAATCCTAAAAGAATCCTTCAAAGGGGTCAAGATCATGAACCTCCTTTGGAATAAATATTGTTACCCAGCAATAAAGTCAAGGTAGAAAAAACTCAAGAGTCCGACGTGAAAAAGGTTGAAACCCAGACAAAAGAAACTGAACCAATAGATAAAGTTATATCCTCGGCTAAGATCACAAATGATAAAGCAGTCCAGACAAATAAGTCAGAAAGGAAAAGCTCGAAAGTCTTAACCAAAGAAACAGACAAGGTAAATTTATCTTTCAATTTCGAAAATGAATTAAACAAAATTAAGATACTGATTCCTTTGGTAGAATTAGCAAAAAAACCCCACTTATCGGAAGCAAATCGCCAAAATAATGGGTGTTTATGAATCCGAAAGTCACTCTGATGTTATCAATCTAGAAGACGACAGACCTAACATCACCTTTGGTCCTCATTTTGAGGGATCTAAAGATAACGTCGCTCCTTTCTATATCACCCTGAATATACATGATCTGTTACTGCATAACTGTATGTTAGACTCCGAGGCTTCACATAATGTTATGCCCAAAATTATAATGGAGAGGCTAGGCCTCCAGACCACTAGACCCTATGGAGATCTATACTCTTTCGATTCGAGAAAGGTTAAATGTATGGGAATGATAAAATATCTGGTTGTTACCCTGGCTCAGGTCCCGGTCAAGAGTATCTTGATGGATGTGGTTATTGCAGATATTCCTCACAAATATGGTATGTTGTTATCCAGATCGTGGGGAGCCAAGTTGGGGGGTTCTCTACAATTGGACATGTCATATGCCACAATTCCTATATTCGGTGGTTAGTTTACTCGGTTGTACAGGGAAACAAGATTGGCGTATATAGTCAGTGATTCTCAAAATCCAAATAACTTTCCCATTTATGTTGCAAACCAAGATTTTAGGAATTGCATATTGTCATTTGATGATGGTTTAGATGGGTGTCCAGAAGAACTTGATATGAAGCGAGAAGATCTTAACCCCTTGACTGAAGAACTATGCAAAGGTGGTATCTGGAAAATGTACTTCGATGGTGCTTCGTCTTCTGAAGGAGCTGGTGCTGGCATACTTTTAGTAGCGCCTGAAGGTAAGTTTATTGTTCCCTTCTCGTATCGTTTGCAGTGGGATATAGATTACACCAATAATGTATGTGAGTATGAAGCATTAATCTTAGGTTTAGAGGCTGCAAAGAAGTTAAATATAAAAAACTTGGAGGTTTACGGCGATGCTGAATTGATAGTAAAACAAGTAAACCAACAATACCAAGCCAAGAATCCCAGACTAAGAACATATAGAAATTGTGCTTGGGATTTGATGGAGAATTTTTTCTCATCTATAAAAGTCCATTTTATTCCTCGCACAGGGAATCTACATGCTGACGCATTGGCTAAGGCAGCCTCAACCTTTTCTCCTCCCACGAACGTTAAACTGAAATATCATATTGAAATCAGATATAAACCCTTTATACCCGACAATGTCAGACACTGGCAGATTTTTGAAGATGACGAACAAATTTAGAAATTTCTTATGGCAATAGGTGAGTTCTCTTAAACTTATCCAGACCAAGAAAACCAAAACGACCCGATGTGGATTTTGCAAGAGGGTGAAGATCCTGAAACCTTTCGAGATAAAATAGCGGATCATCGCATGTTATTCCTTACAAACAACCAGATCCCGAAAGGCTTAATTCCTTTAGAAAGACTCTTCGATCAGAATGACATACCTGTGAAATCCACTTTGCAGCCCCAACCAGAAGAAGTGGAGGATTGCGACATAGGAACTGAAAAAGAAGCCAGGATAGTAAATATATCTAAATTCCTCCCTCCCAAGGTAAAGCACCAATACAGAGACCTACTCAAACAGTATGCAGATGTTTTCACCTGGTCCTATGAAGAGCTTCGAACGTATGACACTTCCATAATTGAGCACAAGATACCGTTGAAGCCTGGGGTCAAGCCTTTTAGGCAAAAGCTTAGGCAATTTAACCCCATTTTGTTGCCCGTCATTGAAAAGGAAGTTAAGAAGCTTTTAGATGCAAAAATAATTGTACCTCTAAGGTACTCAGACTGGGTGGAAAATTTAGTCCCTGTCAGAAAAAAGAACAGAGAAATCAGACTATGTGTGGATTTTCGGAACTTGAACAGGTCCTCTCTTAAGGATAATTATCCGCTCCCCAAAATGGACCACGTCCTGGAAAGGGTAGTTGGAGCAAATCGAATGTCTATGATAGATGGGTTTTCTGGGTACAACCAAATCGCCATGAACGAGCTAGACAGAGAAAAAATTGCTTTCACCACACCATGGGGTACATTCATGTATGATAAAATGCATTTTGGTTTGATGAATGCAGGAGCTACATTCTAGCGCGCTATGGACATCGCTTTCGTCGGAGAAAGAGACAAATTCGTAGTAATCTACCTTGACAATTTAACGGTTTTCTCTAAAACAGATGAAGAACATTTAATCCATTTAAAACAGACTTTCGAAAAATGCCGCAGATATGGCCTATCTTTGAACCCAAAGAAATCACATTTCTCTATGCACAAAGGTAAGCTTCTGGGGCATATCGTATCTAAAGGGGGGATCAGGATCAATCCTAAAAGGATTGAAGCAATACAAACTATCAGGATGCCTAGGAACGTAAAAGAAATTCAATCTTTCTTAGGAACAATAAATTTTTTACGAAGGTTTGTACCAAATTTTGCTGAGATTGTAAAATTGATCACGGGAATGCTGAAAAAGGATAGCAGAATAAATTGGATGACCGAGGCTAAAGCGTCGTTCGAGCATATTAAAAAAGTCATCAGTGAAGCACCTGTGTTAGTAATCCCAAATTACTTGAAAGATTTCCTCATCTTCTCGTTCGCTTCTGAACATACTATCGTCGCAGTAATGTTACAAAAAGATGATGAAGGCTTTGAACGACCAATTGCATTTTTTAGCAAGAGCCTTAGAGACGTCGAACTAAAATATGATATAATGGAAAAAAAGGCATACGCAATGGTGAAAGTGCTTAAAGCATTCAGGACTTACGTTCTGCATTCAAAAATTATCGCGTACGTGCCAACCAGTGCTGTGAAAGACATATTGGTACATCCAGATAGTGATGGAAAATGAGGGCGCTGGCTCTCTAAAATACACGAATTTGATCTGGAAGTCAAACCTACTAAATTAATAAAGGGGCAGGGTCTAGCCAAACTCTTGGCTGAGTCGAACCTTAGAGCTCTTTACATCAATTGCCTACAAGGGGAAGACAGAGACACACATTTGCAAGAGCCGGATGACCAAACACATCCAAGCAAGATTGAAGAAAAATTCATGTCGTCAGAATGGTATAAAGATATAGTTTTCTATTTGTTAAACCTGAAATGTCCAGATGGACTAACACCAGCCAAAGGCAGAACTTTAAAACTCCATGCTGCAAAATATTGCATCTCCGAAAATCAACTATATTGGAAGGATCCACTCGGGCTCTTACTAGTCTGTTTGGTTGAGTTGGAAACTCCACGGGTCATGGAAGAATTTCATGAAGGAATCTTTGGAGGACACCATGCATGGAGAGCCACAGCCTACAAGATCCTGAGGGCCGGATACTATTGGCCAAAACTATTTTCGAACGTCAATGCCAAAGTACGTGCCTGTTACTCATGTCAAATATTCACTGGTAAGCAGAAACTCCCTGCACTACCACTCGTTCCAGTCAAAACTGAAGCCCCATTTCAACAATGGGGACTGGACTTCATAGGGGAAATTAATCCCCATTCCAGTGCTCAGCNCTGGTAAGCAGAAACTCCCTGCACTACCACTCGTTCCAGTCAAAACTGAAGCCCCATTTCAACAATGGGGATTAGACTTCATAGGGGAAATTAATCCCCATTCCAGTGCTCAGCATAAGTGGATCTTAATAGCCACAGATTATTTTACAAAGTGGGTGGAAGCAATTCCAACCAAAAGGGCAACAGACTCGGTGGTGATTTACTTCTTGGAAGATAACATCTTGTCGAGATTCGAGTGTCCCCGAAAAATTGTTACCGACAACGCCCAGGCCTTCAAATCCATGGCTATGATCATTTTCTTCCAAAAGTACAGTATCGTTCTCGGCCATTCCACTGCTTATTACCCTCAAGGAAACGGGCTAGCCAAATCATCTAACAAGAGCCTGGTAAACATAATAAAAAAGGTACTGGATAAAAACAAAAGGTCCTGGCATGTGCATTTGAAGTATGCATTGTGGGCAAATCGCATCAGTACTAAAATATCTATCGGCATCTCGCCGTTTCAGTTGGTCTATGGAACTGAGGCAGTTCTGCCTATAAACTTAGCGTTGCCAGTGATGAAATTATGGCAGGATCAGAATGAAGAACCCAATCATGTGACCAGGAGAATTAATTAGCTGATCGAGGTTCAACAGCACAGAGTAAAGGTTGATGAGAAAATGAAGAAATACCAGGACGATATGAAAACATTGTTCGATATCAAGGCAAAGAACAAAGAATTCCTCCCAGGTGATTTAGTGCTAAGATGAGATGCGAGAAGGGAAGAAGCCACAAAGCATGAAAAATTTGATCACCTTTGGTATGGACCATTCAGGGTCTCGGCTCCAGAAGGAAAGAATTCCTTTCTTCTGGAAAATATTGATGGAGAAGTTCTCAGCGCCCTGATCAACGAGCGATATCTAAAGCACTACATGACGTGACAGTCATCGTATATAAAATATATGTATATATATATATATATATAATAAAAAATAAAAAATAAAATTGTAAATAGATAAATTTGTTCAAAAATGTACTATTAATTTTTGGTTTTCATTTCTAAAACTCTCAACACATTTTCAATAAAATTTGTATTTGTTTTTTACAGGATTCCAGCTGCAGACGATACTAGCTCAAAAATTAAGGTGTAGGTCAGTGTTGGAAATACAACAACATAAAAAAGGTGATACTTAACATATTTCATGAGCTCATAGAGAAAATGAAAAGAAAAGATAGAGGTAAGATTCCTAAATACACAGGTCATGAGAGGCTGTTTAGGCAAATTAAGGTAACATGTTTCAAATTTGCAATATAATGGGTTAGATAACAAGAATATTTTTAGTTTCATAATCTTCAAATGAAATAATTTGAATGAATACATTAAACCTAAAACAGCCAGTCATAATTTTTGTTCCTAAATATATTTGAAAATCAGTCCCGAACTGTGGTGACCTTTTGTATATTAAGTCATTGAATTGCTGCTTGGTTTTTTGTATATCTTTGGGCCTAACTTTTAATCAGTCACTATTTTCCCAAGTCTTTGTGAAGGAATAAAAGTTTTTCATTTTAAACCTCAGGGATTTCGAAATAGATCTTAATAAGAAAGTTGGTCTTCACAACTACTCAATCTTCTGCTAAGCCAAGGAACGTTTATAGCGATCCTAACTTTCCTAGGTTTTTCAACAGCATCGAAAAAATCAAAGCTTGCTTGAACAGGATGTCTCTTAAAAAAAAAAAAATTATTATTCTCCCCTGTCTCCCTAGGAACGAAGGTCTTTTAAGGGTCAAAGGAAGGTTGATACCGAGTAATCAAAATAAGTTGACAGACCTCTGATAAAAAAATATTACACAGATCTCAGCCCTGATATAAATTGATTGCTCCCATCTTCATGTTTTAAAAGTAAATACTAAGACAGGTGGTGAAAGGAAATTCAGAAAATGATTCCCCCCACCTAGTCCATTAAGATGATGAAAGGAAATTCAGAAATGATTGCCCTCGTCTTAAGCATTTAAACGCATAAATATTTTCCGAAGTGGTGAAAAGAAATTCAGTTAAAAAGGGGTCAGACAACTTCACCGGGGTACTGAACAGGCTCGCTGGCAGTGAAGCAATGTCTGAGAGATCTGTAAGGCTGTTACGCATAAATATCAATCTACTCTGGTAACCAACACTTTCTGAAAGCTTGATCATTTCCCCAAATTCCGATGGGACTTCCCTATGTAAAATTGTATAATAACGTTCTTTTAATGCAAGCCGAGAATCATGAGATCTGTTGAATATCCTTGGGTATTTTCGACTGTCTTAAAACATCCCCAAAGTTAGTATGAGAAAGGGAAGGTTGTGAAAGCAACTTCAGCTGTTTTTAGAAAAAGTATCTGAGTTCAAAAAAGTTTTTTCTGAGGTACAAAATGAAGATTTCCCCCCCTCCTTTCTATCTTTTTTCTTGAATGTTGATTTTAGCCTGTGACTCCATTTACCCAATATTGGCACCTGGTCTACTGTTCTTCCCGCCTCACAGAGAAGCGGGATCCCTAGTTGGAGCCTATGTTGGAGCCACCCTTGTTTTTTACCTTCCGAAAAATTTTCGATTTTTGAAGCTTGAAATCTAAGATTGATTTTCTTGTTCCTTCCAAGATCTTAAAACTCTGAAATCTTGTCGCCTGAACAGAAATGCTTTTCCTACTTTAAAGAAAAAACAAATCCATTCTTGAAATTGTGTTTGCTCTTTTGTTTCATTTCGGGATATCGCAAGTGGGATACTTTAATCTTTGAATTCACAAGTCCCGAGTCGTGAATGCTGCGAACTCACCTTTAATTTTCACCCAAGACTTAACTAAGGTAAAAAAAATTAAACTTGTGAGTGGACGTTGTCGGGAGTTCATGTCTCGGTATTCGTCAAACCCAAGTTTTTGTTATTACAACCCTGAGAGCCGAGAACGCGATAATTCTTGCGCTAACCCTGGTCAAGGATTAAAGGTCAAAAAACTAATCATGGTTAAATTTGGTGCTCGACATTTCGCCACTCGTCACTTTCTTTCATAAAATTAAGGCGTCTAAAATCCCGACTCACGAAGTTGCGATATGATTAAGGCCAGATTGATTAGTAACCTAATCTAAGATTTTTTTCCTGTATCTTGAGCCTTAATTATCGCCACATCGCGGTATCGTGACTCGGCATACCATTCCCCCAAAAATCTGTCTTCAAACTTCCGAGTCGCGATATGGAGAATAGATTAATTATACAATTAACGACTCTCCAAATCATGATTACTATTAATTGAATCCAAGTCGTCCCTGTATCGCGAGTTAAAGATTCAAATTGTTGAAAGGAAGTCCACGATGCAGCGATAAGCGAGAAAATGGTTAACATTGCTAAGTTTGAAATTTTAAAAATAAAACGAGATGTGTCTCGTCCCGCGCATCGAGGTTTGCACATTTCCCAAAGCACCTTCTGCTCTCCATACCCCGACTGCCTGTCAAGCCGCCGAACATTGATGACATTAATGAAGAATTAGGGTAAATCCAAGAATAAACAAGATCGGATTTATGCAATAAATTGTTTCTAATTGCGATTTGACAGACTTAATTCTAATAAGTACAGAGTTTTCAAATATATACGGGATTTTCATTTTATTTTTAATATTCCTCATAAGCACACAGAGCTCACCTTTCTCCTAGTGAACTAATCTCTGCATGTATACACAGGTCTATCGCAAAAGAGCGAAAACACTGTTTTCAGACATGGCCCCAAGGAGAGCAACGAAGGTGAATATCGAGGTTGCAGGGCAAGGCCTGGATAATGTCTTCGACACTTCGCCCCGGAGCGGTGGTTCAGTCCCTAGCTGGTCGTTCGTTTCGGATATTCTACAATCTGAGTTGCTAAATTACTCAGACTCCGATGAAAATGATAACGAAAAGGATGACCTGAACACTAAATACAAAATAGTGGTTCAGTCTGGAATGCACCTGATTGCAGCCAGGCCACGGTTGCTCCCATACTATGACATGATCCGATGGGCATTGGATCACGTAGACCTACCCACCAGAACTATAATCAACGACCAACGGAACATGGTCGGAACTTTCAGACTAGAGCATATCCAAAACATGTACAAGCTCCCAGCAACTTCTGAATACACATATAATGCTGAATTCATGGAGGAACTCAAAAAGAAGGAATGCACAGAATATGACAAAACTATGCCAGGTTTGATAAAGGATTGGGTTTCATGCTCTGCGACATTTAGAGCAAATGACAAGGGCATCTATTTGATTGCTTCGCTGGAGCCACAATATATGTATGTGGCGATGATGACATGTCGATTGTTTGGAAAGGAGGATACAGCGCATTTCTATGTTGTCTGGGTACCTCTCATATTTCGGGTAGCAGAAGGTTGGTCATTTAATTGGGCGAAGATACTCTCAGACAGTCTTTTCAACCATGTCACCGATTACGGAGAGTAGAAAGAAAATGGAAGACCATCCTCTTTTTTCATGTCTGCGTATATCATGGACACGATGTGTTCTATGACTCCATTCCCTTTGATGAACTGGGCTTGGAGTCCAGCACAAGAAAATCCTGTACACGAGTACCACGACAAACTGTGGGAAGGTAAAGCAGATAAATTTATTTATGAAGTTTTCAACTAGGTGATGGTGCCCCTCCACATCTCCATTTTTGGTCGTTTGCCACCTCGCATCTCAGATAACATTGCTACTAATCTGAGCGGTATCACAGACTGGTACGTAGAAGCTGAGTTTTCCTACTTCAAAGTGTTCAAAGCTGTTGTTCCACCTCTTGCGCTACCACAGTTTATCCCCGACAAGCTGGCATGTCATGATATTGCCCGACAAACAGTGATCGGCGGCGTGAGCAAAGAGCTGAAAGCATCAGCGAAGAAGGTATGGCCGTTTTTCCCCATTCGGCTAAATTCTTATTCTTTATTGGATTTTGGACATGCTAAAGCTGAGGCTGCAACCTTAGAAGGCTTGAGTTTGGCCTCTATTGAGTATTAAAAGCACGATCCTCAGAAAATTGTAAGCACCCAATTGTCAAATTGTGGGTTGAAGAAGTTTGAACACGAGTGTTCACCCTCGGATGATATTTTTCGAGGGGCAAGGTCCTATGGGGAAGTGCTAGTTCGGATCAGATCTTTAGCACCCGAGAACATGGCCTCTATTCTAAAGTTTCAGGAGCATAGAAAAAGATGTCTCCCCGTTGTACTGGGAGGTTTGGGTCTTTCCAAGGAAAAATGGAAGGATCTTGAAGGTTTCGAAGAGCAAATTCCTAACCCCGAAAAACACCAGGAAGGGGAGTCTAGGAAGAATCTCGAAGCAGAGGAAGAGACCAAAAATCCATCCAAGGAACATAGTCCATAGATGGAAGTTAAGAACACAGACCCGCCAGAAACCCAGAGTCTCGGAACCGAGACGAAGACCTCAGATCCTCCGAAGGAGAAAGACTCAGTCATCACACCAGGGAAGGCAGCGAAACTGATCAGGGAACCCATTACTTCTGTCACCCCCTTGCAGTCAACGCAAGGGAATATAGAAGAGGGATGGATTTTCGGTGAGGATCTAATGCCCATCAGAGCGAAAGAGCTTCCCCCAAATGAATTCTTCTTTGACAAAAAGAGGAAAGCAGTTGTGAAAAGGGAGTTCTACCAGGATGAAGGATCAACGGCTAAAAAATTCAAAGTGATGATAGATGGAAAGAATAAAAAGAGTGAAGAATTCGCCATAGAGATCACAGGGATGCTAGGAGCGTATGCGACGGAAAATCAATTCTCAGTCGGGATGTTGAAAAATCAGCTCAAGCGAAAGAATCACCTGATCAAGACACTCGAAGCCTGAGTAGCTTCGGCTGCAGAAAGCGCTAAGAGTCGGGTGAGTGGAGAAATAGAACTAGCTCGATTAGCTGATCAAAAGGAAATTGAGGTCCTCAAAACCAAGTTGGAACAAGCGAATTCAGTGATCCGATATGGTCGGACGCAGGCAAGTCAGCAGAGGAGTATGATCACAAGGTTACAGGCTCGGTTAGAGGTTGCTGAGAGAAAAATGATCAACGTCGAGGGATTTAAATCCTGGGCGATTGATGTCAGGGGCGGGATCTCTTCTGTACAACAAAGTCTGTTAGACAAAGTGGGGGTGATCCGAGAAGATTGCGTGTTAATGCATCATATTTCAGAAAATCTGACTGTCAAAGAAAGGAACGCAGAGGCTGCTCGAGTCGCTTTTTAAGAAGCAGTGATAGCTACCAACAACAGGTTTTCGACAGATTCTCCAGGACTCACCATCGTTGAACAAACAAGAGGTAATATTCTGTTAAAGGATTGGGAACATAATATTACCTTAAGCAAAGAACAGGCTCAAAAAGTAACCAATTCATTTCTAGAAGCCTTCAATGCCATAGATGGCGAGCTGTTAGGAATGGAAAATGGAGGTGACTCGGAGATGCTAAGGCAAATGAATGTAGATCAGATCTCCATCGATCTAAAGGAGAAGAATGAAAGAGATTCGGCGGATATCTCTAAAATGGACAGGGTAGATATGGCTCAAGTTGATAAACATTTGATTCAACCGAGTGCACAAATCAGCGCTTTTCACATCAACGACACACAAATAGGTGATAAACTTCCACAGTTGGCTCGAGAGTGCTATTTCACCGAGGCCAGCTGTCAAGCAGAGCCTTCACAGCTTGTATCCCAGTTCGTGGACAAATGTATCATATGTACCAAATCCACGCAAAGACAAGCACCTGGCACTTTTTGAAAATAGAGTAGAAGAGATGGAGTGATTTCGCTCCTAACAGCTGCCAAACGGAACCGTCACAGCTTGTATCCAGTTTATGGACAAATGTATCATATGCACCGAATCACATAAAGGAAAGCACCTGGCACTTTTTGAAAATAGAATAGGAGAGGGCAAATTTGTATAAATAGATCACAAAAAGAAGAACACCAGGCTGGACCTTTTTGGTATCGATTGTAATAGAGTTTTACATTGGAAGAAGTTAATATACCAGCAATTTGAAGATTCTCGATTTCGTCCATACTGTATTATCAAGTTCGCTTCTTTGTGTTTTATGTTTCATTTCATTTCGCTTATTCATAACTGATGTGTTTTGTTATAATTTAGTACTACCACTACTATAACAAAGGAATTCTGGTTTTCTGTCTCTGTCTATTGTTTTTCCTCTGCACCAGCTATCAGCAGGTGTAAGACCAATTTGCATTTTCAAAATTCCACATTTACTCTCTACTATGTCGGTTATTTTCTCACCAATTTCTTCTTCTGCTTATATGTGACTTATCTTTTAATAGGAACCTCATGTTATACGCAGCTAAATGTTTTTCTTTCGCATCATACTTTTATATTAAATTATAATGCAGTTACGGGAAAGGGCCTTCTTTTGCAATCTTTATTTCGTTCAGAAAACGTAAAAATCTCTCTTCATTTCGACCAAATTGAAACAACACTGAAATCTCTCTTTAATTTATTTCCTACGGTTACTGTTCCTCAATGACTGTACATGCACCTACACAGCCTAATATTGAACCCGGGTTATCTAATCAAACACATATTGCTTTAAATCTTTTCGATACAATCCTTAAAAATGATAACACCCGGGAAGAACTCGAGCGTTCATGGGAAGCCATTGAGCGTGATATAACTGCTCAAGAGCAATTAGAAGCTAGACGATGAGAACGTATAAATCTGCCTTAGTTTCTCATACTGAAGGTCAGTATAATCCTTTATCAACCTTCATCATACTTTCGGATGCCTTGACACTGTACTTCAAGCCTTAGTACAAACTCAGGAACAACACATGGTGTAATCAAAGTCTCTCAGGACACTGTCATGACTCACCGTGCCAGCCAAAGGCAGGATGTAGTTGGGCAGGATAGTCTGGATTGACTTCACGTTCATCAAGTCATCTCAATGCTTGGTTATTTTCTCTATTGTAGGTCGAGATGGTCCGGATCTACGAGCAGGTGACAGGGAGGCTTGCACTCCTCTCATGGATGAAGCCTGAATTCCGATGGACATCACCTTCTCAGCCATAAGGCTGATTAGAAATTCTTCAAAGATTTTCTCTGCAGCACTGAGATTGTCCGACATGCACACTTAGATAGGATAAATCAAGTGGATGAATGAGTGCTCAAATCAATAGAACATGTGTCGATCTCAATAAACACAGTGCGGTAGCAATGATTTGACTAGGATACAATTCACAAAAGTGTTCTCAGTGCAACAGTTGACGGAATAAGTAGACACGATGTAACAGATCTCTCCAACAAATCAGAGGCCTTCATCAATGTGGTTATGTCCATCATGGAGCGGTCCCAACGGTCTGATGGCGAGCTTTCAAGCCATAACTGTTTTTCTAACCATTTGGGTTGTCGAGCTAATGGTTATAATGATTTCGACGGATATATCACTTTGCTATGGCGAAGTGTCGTGTTGCGTTGTTCTGATATCCCAGTGAAGTTCTAGTTTTGCAAACCTTCCTTCTGCGAAGTCCCTTCTAGAACCCTATGCAACTTTTTTATATTTTCTTTCTTCTTACTGATCTTTCTATCCTTCTTCCCTATAATCTTTATCTTAGTATTCCTCTTTCCATTCTGACTCTTTAGCATAGTAACTTTGCTATGTTGATGGTCTTTCAAGTCCAATACTTCTTCTCTGTCTGGGGTAGGTTCTCTACTCTTCTGTGATTCTTCTTGTGTTCTTTCCACTTCGGTATCTAGGTTTCTGGTTCTGAATAGCTTTGATCTATTCTCTTGTTCTTCAATCAAGTGCGCTATCATCTTCATCATGAATTNGTGGTTCTCAATAAATTTAACAACCTCGTTATCTTCCTCTGTTGTAGTTCCATGAGAACTCATAGATATCTAGGCAAGTCTTCCAGATAGGGTTATCAACTTTCCTCTAAATGATCCTATTCCTCCTAATGAAGGAATCATAGCAGGATTTCCCAAAATTTCCCAAGTTATTTCTGTCATAATATTCACCTGTGTTTCCTCATCCAAAACACAGTCAATATTGAAGTCTCATATTCTTGTTTCTATGAATATCTTTGATAAGTTGACATTTTTGTGATCATTCAGGGTTTTTTTCATTTTTAGCAATACATTCTTTGATTCTTTCTGGGGTTCGTCCATGGTCTCAGTTTCTTGATCTTCATCAGATTTATCTTGTCTCATATTCATTCTTTCAACCTTAGCAATCATTCTAGAGAAATCCAAAACTTCATGGTACATAGCTAGACAACAAAGATAACTGGGTATTCTACCAGGGCATTCCTTAGCAAGATGTCCCAGTCTTCTGCAACTGTAACAAAGAGTTAATATTATTTTTATTTGAAATGATCCCCGGCCTTTCCTATACTGTGCACTAGGGTCATAGTAGCTAACCTGCAAAAACTTCTTTCTAGGATCCTGCATCCATTTGTTAGTCCAAACATTCTTTCTATGCATAGGAATAACATATCTTTCATTATTGTTCGTGCTCTTTTCGTCAATGGATGAGCAAAAAGTGAGCACTTACATGCCTAGTTGGGCTCTTCTAGTCATGACAGCTGTAATGCAAAAGGTTAGAAAGAAAACAATAAAGGTATGAACAAGAATTAAACAAGAACTAAATAACAACATGAGCATGAAAATAAAAATTAAAAA
>JASDQU010253373.1:0-16173 GCA_032191745.1 Picea mariana
AGTATCAACCAACAAATCAAAAAGACGACGACAGTATAATCAATGAAATAGGTGTTTTCACATTTGCAATTGTGAAAACTGAGTCGAAATTGAATTGTAATGGTTGCAAAAACGAGACACATGTCCATTAGCACAATGCGACAATGATTTGTCATGATACCGCAAGGGGTGTAGGAAGCTTTTGAGAGTAATCAAAAAAAATTGGGTTGGCTGCCAACAGTCCTATGGTAAAAATAACAACAACAACAATACTTCCTACTCTACTATGATTAGATTTATAACGAATCTATGAAAGAAACAAGTTCATATACACAAACTTTAAAGGAAATAGGCCAAGCATGAATTTATATTAATGAGAACAAAGTGTTGCTGACAACCATGGATGTAGTGCAACAGCTTCACCAAGCTCCCTTTATCCAGACCCTTGCTCAAATAATCCACACACAAAATGCTAATGCTTCAATGATATCTCCCTTATGATATCATAAGTTAGATGCTTTACAATGTCTCTCTATCCTGTCAATACCACTCATGAGATCATAAGTTTGGTATCTCCAATCTCTATCATTTCATGTACCTTTCACCATGAGAAGACCCCATTATATAAGCTTTGAGAGGCCCAACCACTTGAGAGATATTTGGGATAATTTGAGGATTACTCTCCTTTAGTTGTGTATCTTCCCTAAGATCATGCCTTGACCTCTGATTCGAATCCAACCACTTTCAGAGATTGAGGGGATCCTTCCTTGATTTCCTCCAACAAACCAAATTTCGCTCATAAAAGACCAACGCTCCCTCAAAAGGGGCACAGAGCATTGGAACGCTCCCCCATAAGAGGGTACAGAGCACCAGCATTCCCTGACAGTATGTAGGGGAGCGCTCCCTTCCAAATTTGACTTTTGAGTGGCTTTTCCAGTGGCAAAAGGCTTGTACTCCTTGCCAATTGATTTCCCCTCTTCAAAACTAGCATTTGAGGTGTCTTAAGTGTCCTTATGATGTCGTTAGAGAGATGACAAAGGTAAGATAACAATGTGATGTTTATGACACTTGCGACACTTGCGACCAATATGCGACACTTGTAACGACGACACTAGCCATCATTGCAATGAGTGATTTTGAGGTGTAACAATGTTAGTTAAACCCACATACTCCAATATGAATATGGAGGTGGAGCTTTCTCTTGCTAGTGGTTACTCATGTTGTTTTTGTCGATGGTTCACTGCTCCTCCCAACAGACTTAAGTTCACCTTAAAGTTTAATTTTTCCTTACAAGAACAAGTTGAAGTAGTTATTTTTGTGATTTAGATGGTTATTAATTGTTGTTATTTGTGTAATGGAAAAGAAGTTAAACAATCTCAAATCAACATTAACTAACGTCACAAAGATTAAATCAATGGATTTCCTATAGTTGTAATTTAAAATATCTTCAAAGGATCTTCACCCCTGTCTTGTAACTAATTAATTAATAATTTATATGTATTCATAATTAATTAGACATATATAAAAGTTCCATCCTTTTTCCAGTTATAATATCCAATTACTTCTAGGGTTAAATGGATTCTTTATTGACCAATGTTAACCCTTTCATTTTCATTATTGTCATAAATGGAGAGAAGATTAATTTACTAGGGGCCTTCTTAATTATAGTTTTGGATAGTAATGTGTGTAGTTTACCTTTGTGCAATAAAAATTCACATTGATACTTATTCCACCGTGGTATAAAAGAGATGTATGGATGGTATTGTGGGTAGTTTACTTCTTGCGCCACTAAAAATGTTAGTGAATAAACAAATAAGAAATAAGATTACTTTGCGCCATGGACTATGCTGTGATCAAATAATTAGATTGTTTGCATGCCATGAATTATGATGATGTATGTTTAATTAAGTGATTAAGATTATGTGCGCAATGAATGATGTTGATTTGTGTTTAATTTGGTGATTAGATCACACACACATCTTGAAATTAATGAAGAATTATTGTTGAATTCCGTAATTGATTAATCATGTGTCTTGGTATAAATTAGATGTTTGCTTGCGCTATGGATTGTGATTGTTGGAATTTAGTTACTCTTTTGTTGTCAAATAAGTTTATATATGATTAATCAAGTGAATGGTTGCTTGCGCGCCCTGGAATTAATGTTGAAATAACTAGTCTTAAATGTGGTTTATTATGGAATGCTTCATTGATGTCTAATTGCATCCATTAATTGATATATGCTTGTAATAGAATCTCACCACACCTGAATAACTGATCATTAAGATGCTTGATTGATTTAGAAATTTAGTTTTCTCTTGCACCATGATTTGTGATAATTTAGATTGAATGTCAATCTAGTTGATGTTGGACTTGATGCAATGAATGATTGATAGATATTGAATGTTTTGTGCAAATGGAAATTAATGAAAGGAACACTTGCTCTCTAAATGATAGCTTTTGCGCGTGCTAAATTATAATGTATTAAATGAATTGGTGGACCTTAGACTTCTTGCGCCAATAGTATGTGATGAAGGGATGATGTTCTAGATGATAATTTATCGCATGCCTAAAAGATGGTGTATCGAATGATTTTTGTAGTTACCTTACACCATTGATTTGCTGCGACTTAATAATAAAATTTATTGCACTCCTTAATTTAAGTGGGCATGCGATTGCTTCTTCTTTATTCTCTTGCACCTTGATTTTAATGTTAATTAATCTTCCATCTTGAATTATTGATTTATGATTGATTTAGTGACTAGTTCTCCTGAGTTGTTGCTTAAGTTGACATGAGAATGTTAAGGAATTATTACTCTCGTGGGAAGCGTATATTTAATTTTGATGTACAATAGATAACGATGATGGGTAACTGTGTGCCATGTTTAATTGTGAATTTAGAATTGAAGGATTGATGGTCCTTGTGAGATGCGTTGAAGGTTTAAGATTGTACTATATCGCATCGTTATTAAAGGTAGAATGCAAAGTTGTTGGGCTACTATAATTAATATGTCAATACATTGATGTGCGAGTCATGATTCACGGTGACGATATGTCGACCATGTGTCGTATTGGATTATTAATGCTTATTTATTTTTTTGTTAATTTATGTGATTGATGTGTCGACGACGTTCACTATTTATCATGATGTTTAAATTTTCCCAACATAGCTTTAAAATAAATAAAAAAATAGATCTATTGTACGTCGTTTGGTTGTTGTAATGGTTCATTATATTCAAAAAAATAGAAAAAAATAGATCTATTGTTGTATTGGAATATTGCATGCAAGTGATCTGGTTCATTATATGATTAACTGCTCTGCTTATGGATTCTGATGACGAGATTGTGATTTATGATGTTATGTTATGTTATTATGTATAGACAGGTGCTATTGACTGGTTTCTCCTAAGTGTGTAGGACTCTTGACAGATTGAAGATGTCGATGGCATCGATGGACCTCCTTGGACTCTGGATCGAGTCAGGGAGTGGACAGTATATGGTTTGAGTAATTTTTTTATTGCATATGTGACATATGACTGGATATGTTAGGATGTTGTTTATGGATCGCTGACATGTTTTGTAGACTGACGATTTCTTGCTAATCAGACTCACATTTGGAGTAAAGGGGTCATGCACAACAACCAGAGATATTGAGAGAGAGGTGTAGCAGCAACCCTACCACAACCTACTAGCACTCTCGTCGTGGCTCAAACTGTAAGTTAACGATTACCTAGTTAGAGAGATCCATGATGTCGTGAGGGAAGACTGAGACAATCCCTCATGAAGATTCTAAGGGGCGCACGATAAGGTAGGGTCCTTATTCCTTAGAGGCCCTTAGTCTCCCACAAGGTTGTCTAATGAAGTATTAACTCCAAGGGTGGACATGTACCAAAATCAATCAAAAGGTGAGTGGCACCCTTGGAGCACGTAGTGCATCTTGAAGGGAACGACGCAGTTTTAACACTTGAGAGTCAATGAACCTAGGTACTTAGAAAACAATATCTCATTTTGACTTGCCCGGCCTTAAAATAAATGTCGTATGAGTAAAGTTTATTAATTATGAAATTTCCCTTAAAAACAATTTTGCTAACCCTAATTGAAATTAGGGTATAGGTCTAATTAGGCTTATAAGGACTAAAACTATTGAATCAATGTATAAAGGTGGGGTGAATAAAAATCAAATTTAAAAATTAAAGGAGAAATAATTTATCCAAAAAATTAATTGTTGGCTATGTGAAAAACTTGCTAATTTATAACTTAGACCAAAAAGGGGAAACATAAATACTAAAGGAATGTGGAACATAGAAGGGAATCTAATCTATAGAACTTTCCAAATTCAAACTCAACTAAGCTTTAAGAAAGGCGTCAGTCATTAAGCGAATGTGAAGGAATAAAGGGACATCGAGGAGCATTTTTAGGAATGCTTTTAGGTGGGTGAGGGAAATTGACAAATTAATTTAATTAATTAAATGAATTTCTGGTTCAACTAAGGGATCAGGTGACAAGTGTACGGGGGAGAATATTCCTAATAAAAATTTAATAAAAAGAATTTAATGTGCATTTTTCCAACTATTCACTAAGAGAACTCTATAAAAGAAATGGCAGGGGAGGAGAATGGATGACGAATGGTAGGCCTAAGGTTACACTGCCAATATTTTCTTGACTCATTTTTCCTGTGGGAGTTGGGATTCCCAGCTCGATTAGAGAGTGGTAGCTCAACCTTGCAAGGCGAGCTGGGGGCTAGCTTTCTCTAGTTTGTGTGCGTGGCCCCTTTGCGGCTCGAGGGGCGCGGGGGGGAGAAGAGTACCCCTGGTGTTGGTGTTATGAGAAAAATCTCTCTATGGCTAGAGTGAACCACAATAGATAGGTATGACTGCAGAAATCAACTCAATTCCAACATATGCTATATAAACCAAAGTGAAAACAAGGTAAGAAAGAGGCCTACCTCATCCAAACGTTTGATGATATCCACCATTGGGCACTTCAACCCAAAGCTTTATACCTTCAACAAGTTCTCAACAAACAAGCAGAGAAATCATATAGTGATAATATAAAAGGTTAGCACATTAGATAGCATAATCCATTAATATACAAAATAAACATGCCCATGGATAACAATTCATATGTTTGCAAGATATCAATTGGATGGGAAAGGAGTATTTCTATTAATAAATGATCAGCACAAGCGAAAACATTATAGACTTCTGTATCGACATGGTTCAGAACCAAGAAACCGAGTTCCTTCCAACTGGGCCTCCGCCACTTCAATTATCCACCAAAGGCAAGCTCATAGAAGGGAGACAAAGAGGTTCTCCATCAATAAGGGAAGATATTGGGGGCTGAACACTGTGTTCAGACTCAAAGGACAAAGGGATGCAGACTCAATAATGAAGTAATAATTTCTCCATAGTAACTTTTCTCTTAAAGTTGAATTCTCTCTCCTTTTCTGTAGCTTGAAATTGGATTCTTTATAGCCTTCAAAATGCAATTGAAGGGCTGATTCAGAACGTTTCTAGTATATGGAAGGCCAAGGATCAGAGATCCCCTATCGTGACATGGAAACTTGACATTAAATCTTGATTTTTTGGCACAAATCCCGATGTACACAGGTTGTAGTGGAGCGGCCAACGTATACACATGTTGTATAGCTTGTAGGGTGCGTAAAAGTGGAAAAATATTTATTTTTGTCTCTGGATTTATCAATCAAGGAAAGTAAGTCTGCATGGGGGAATGGAGTAAGGCCCTCTCTACAAGATTGCATAGGGTGAGGAAAATATTATTCTAACAGATGCCCCCTAATGTGTGAGGTCATAGGAGTATATGTGATGGTCGAAATACATTATAAATAACCTAGAAGTGGAGCGGTAGAGAACCAGTTGGACGAACTCAATTGCTCATTACATTATGCACTGACTTTGCATACATGGATTCCAAAAATACACTGCAGATTCATGTGAAAAATATACCAAACAAGTGTTCATGGAAAATAGGAAAATACAAATGTGGTTACATTCCAGTAGTTGTCATAGTCATGAACAAGGCCCATTAGAAATAGTCTCAAAACCAATCTGAAGATATCTATATACCATGGAGTACAATCTGATCTTCCATGATCACTGAATTTGTATAGGTATTGGTCCAATGAAAAGGAAGCAACAACTCAAGAAAGATGTGGCCACATAGTGATGTCTTCAAGTCTTCTACACAATCCACCAATGGTGCATGTCAACATCATGTGAATAAAGGAGTTGAGGTCGAACACAATGAGACATCGTTTGATTACCATTCATTGATGTATGCCATTAACAAACGTGAGACAGCCTACCGATAATGAAAGTAGGTATCAAGGCACCAAGTACATTCTTACAAGTGTGAATAGAGGAGTCGATGTCAAACACCTGAAGAATCCATCGATCAGGAGATAATGATGTATTCCCAACTGTCGATGGCGAGAGAGTCTACCACTAATAACTGCATGCCTCAAGGTACTCATAAGAATCTAGGTATTGTTTCCAGATAATGGGCTAATGTCGATGGAAAGAGACTCACTGAAAGGAGAGCATTAAGGCATCTCTTATCAGCCAACATGAGGTACAAAGCAAGAGCTTCATGATTTGGCAGAAATCGGACGAAGAACAAGTTCATGAACCAACAACCCTGTGCATCTTTCGTGTGTGCCAAGTGCAAGTGATACACGAAAAAGACCATATGAATAACAACCAATGATGAAAACTGTTGAAAAAGGCGAGGAAAACACCTATAAGGCTAATGACATTCAATACACTACACGAATCCCAATGTGTGAAGAGATGTCTTGTCATCGAACATAAGGGAAACCACCCAGTCAATGACCAATGATGAAATGTCAACTGTTGGGTTCAAGGTTACCTACCAATGATGAAAGTAGGGCCAGGGTGAATGATAGGACTAAAGTATCATGTGATTCTGAGACAAACTGAGGGTATGACCAACATGCAAAGTCAAGAGTTATGAGGAGTGGTCGACACATGTTGATAGAATTCATTTGAACAAGAGCATGAGACATATGGTAGACTCTAGTAGCATAGACTCAATGATAAAATAATGAGATGCAGTAGACATCAATAAAGTTCTCTGTAGGGACTGGAAGAGTAAACAGTCAGTAGAGAAGACTCAGTAACGAGCTCAGCTTCCTAAGGCCATGCTAAACCCAAAAGTATGATGAAAGGAATCAAATAACTTTGTGCTCTGTTCAAAGGAGACACGACTGCTGCCAATATAAGATAATACTCCCATTCCGCTTGTCTTTTTTTGTTTTTTCATAATAAATGAATGCTATGATACAGAAGAGGAAACGAGTGTCACAAGTAAGAAAAACTAGTTCTATTAGTGGAACATACATATGCTCAATGCAGGGAAGTGCATACAGGATATGGACACTCGGGGGATGTTCCCTCCTAGGTATAGTGTGTCAAATTGCAAAGGATAAAAACAAGACTTTGCTTGGTTGAGGATTCAAAACTGCTGAGGCAAACGGTTTATAACGCAAAGTGAGAACTGGCTATAGGCTCAATACTACAAGTAGAGGCATGAGGAGAAATCACAACATAACGCCAAAAAATGCCATTTTTTATGTCTTTTAGTCTACTTGGTATGAAAAAGGGATAAACTTGTGCTAAGTAGATGTCTTTTCAAATCTAATTTATGAGTGTGAAAACAACAAGTTCACTCAACAATCTTTTCTAGTTTTTGTAACGAATCGGAAAAGATCTTAACTAAGACTCGTGATCTTTCAAATCCAATTTAATGAGTGTGAAAGGGAAAAATCACTTAGCAATCTTTTCACTTTTTAGACTAGTCAGAAAAGATATTAACTAAGAATCGTTTGGTGTATTCCTAATTAGTATGTGAGGGGGGAGGCCAAGGCTCCCATACTGGCCTTCAACAAAATGTTAGTATCTTACGAATAGATTACATAAGCTTGGGAAAACCGAAAGCTCTCCAAGTCGAGGAGGATAAAGCATTGACTGAGTATATAGTCTTTGTGATAGATTGGACAATTTGTCTTAATGGAAAGGACATAGGCGGGGCTATTAGATACCCCAAAGGACTATCCCAGTTAAAAGTGATTTCTTCAAAACTAGGAAGGAGAGGACTTGGTGAAAGAAAAACTATCTCTTGTTCAGAAGGTGCAGGATTATGAATACTGATGATATGATTGAAGGATGCATCACTCTCTTTAGGGAGAGTAGGTTTGACCAGAAATCATGCCGGTACGACCACTTCTTCAATTATAGGTTGAAGAGGATGCATAATAGTAGGGATAGGAGACATGTCACCTTCCACAACAGGGGTGAGGTCAGGAGAGGATTGCGACGATATTACTGCCGTTTGAATCAAAGGGGAAGTAGTGTGAGGAGAAACCATGGATGCCTCAAAACCTGAAGGGCCCTTGGGTGAGCCACACGCTTCTGGTATCCCAGCGGTGACTGTACACATATGAGTAAGTTAATTCCCTTCGCAAGTCCTGCAAAGGAATTTAGGCTTACGTCTTAGACGTCTAGGCTTTTCGATGTCTCCAATGTCCTTTACAATGGCTGGTGACATATTATCAACATGATAGGCCGAGGTGGGAGAGTCATCTCCTACATGACGTACATAGGTTGGAGATGTGGCATTGATAAGAAGAGTGCCCCCAGTCTGATCGGTAGAGGTTGAGTGTGAGCTATCAACATGACTAGCATGAGTAGTTGACCCATCTTCAACGTAACTAATAGAGGTTGGCGATGGAGCTCCAGTATGAATAATAGTGACTGGGCTAGCAGCAAGTTATGGCATTTGATGCCAAGGTCCAAGGAAATATTGACTTTGAAACATAGCAGGCTGGGATGGATCCTGGTTTACCTCTTGTCCCTGTCTGGAAAGGTAGTATCCTCCATTTAATTGATTCAAATAAGTCTGAACAGGCATCATCACTGAATTCATCGGAGAGACAGAAGTATGATAGGGAATATTCTAGTGATGATATATGTTTCTCCCTTGTGAAGGGGTTCCATAGAGAGGATATCCCTAACTATAAAATTGATTCTCCCCGTGTGAAATACCAGGAGATACATGAGGACTAGTCATTGGAAAAGTACTCGAAGGAAACAACATGGCAGACGAAGGATACATGGATGGGGTATAATATGTAGGATAAGAACCCATCTGAGTATTGGCTCTTGAAGGAGCATAACTAGGATTGGATCCGTAAGAGGGGAGGTTCCATCCTCCCATCGTGAAAGCGGGGTGAGGGACATAACTCATATCGAATGAGAACATAGGCATCAGGGCCATGGTTCCCCCAGATCCAATGCTAGAATTCATATAAGTGGACCAGGGAGAGGATTGCATGGGTGAAGGCATATCAACAGAAAACTGACTAGAGGCCCAAGGTGCAAATTGAGTATCATAGTTTTGCATACCATTATAAGAAACAGGAGGATTCATCCCCATGAACTGAGTAGGCATTATGGGGTAGGTAGCGGTAAAGGAGGGAGCCAAAGGGATCCCATTATCCATGATAAAGAGAACTCGGTACAAACTCCTAAGGCCAACTAGTAAGCAAAGAGCACACCAAAATTCAAACGACCAATATGCATACAAACAAGCTAAAGTGGTTGAGTGGCCTCCCTCCCTAAAGAAGGCATGTATCGTCCAAGAGGGACCTGAGACTCCCCGCTAAATATCGGAGGTAACATAATCAGTTATAAGGGCCCCCGTTGGCTTATCCACCAGTCGATCAGATCCCCCCAGAGAGGTAATATTCCATAAAGGTTATGTGTTGTCAGACCCTTATCTGACCTAGGGTACCTGCAGAATAACCCTTGCAAGTAACCTATGAGATACCTAAGTCAAGCAACTAATCAACCACTGTATAATCGATGCATAGGCGAGCAGTCGTAAGTCCAGATCACCATATGGGCAGAGTAACAAAGCCCGAAATCTTGAAAGCATCACCTCTCATGGAGGTATGGGTACTAGGAAGATCCCCAAATATGAATAAATCCACAGAAATATCTCTGACACTAGGTGAGTATCCGGGGGATATCCCTTCAACCAACTTTGTGTGACCTCGTGATTAAGTCTGGTGTGAGAGGAGCCTCCTGATCTTACCAATTATACAATGGATTTCTCCACTCCCTAACTTAGACACATATGTTGATTTAATTGCCTTGGAGAAGTTTACTCACAAAATCTTATTCCAAAGCACTAAATCCTAGGCTAGTTTGTGCACCCTAGAAAATAAAATCCTTACTAATAAATTTTAAATTATAGCGTTGATTTTATGGCCATGATTACTCAGAAAGGTATATGGTGATGAAACCAATGGTGTTATGACTCTGCGAGGAAAGTAAATATGAAAGTAATGCAAAGTCCTAACTTTAACTTGTGATGAATAAAATGTTCGTAAAAACGATGCAATTTTCAAATTCAAATCTACAATTCAGAAGTAAAGATGCAATCTTTCACTATATGCATTAAGCTAATGATAGATATCCAAAGACAAAATGCCAAGCAATGCAAAATGCCTATTTTTTTTTGTATTTTCAATATATCGAAACTGAAAATGCATGGACTGAAAAGTAACTTAATATATAGACCTACTGTGTATAGAAAAGAGATAACTCAAGCAGGATATCAAGCAATGAAACACCCAACCCAATGTACAAGGACAATAAAAATGAAAAGATGAAGAGAAAAACTTCGCCCAAAAATTCAACAAAAAGAGGGTTTCCTGTCATCCCACATGCACTCAACAGGCACTACAGAGACCTAAAAAGTCTCAGGAAGCATCAAATCCCACCCAAGAAACACCATACCAAGAAAAAAGGAAAGGAAAAAGGGTGTACATGATTGTTTGGGCAAACAGTGTGTATATACGCAGCTTGCAGTGAGGCAAACTGCGTAAGTATGTGACTGTGAAGCAAAAAGGCGCGTATATGCTTCAAAACAAGGCTAGGAAAGGGAGAAAGGTTGAAAATTCAAACCCAGAGTGAACAGGAGCTGTCAAGCAATGACACAACAAGAACCACAATAGAAATGAGAGCAATCTAAGGAGCAAAGTACTTCAAACCCTAAGAAAGAAGATTCAATCCCCAGTATGGTCGCCAGTTTTGTTACGAGAAAAATCTCTCTATGGCTAGGGTGAAGCACAACATACATTTATGACTGTAGAAATCAACTCAATTCCAACATATGCTATATAAACCAATGTGCAAGCAAGGTAAGAAAGAGGCCTACCTCGTCCAAACATTTGATGATGTCCACCATTGAGCACTTCAACCCAAAGCTTTATACCTGCAACAAGTTCTCAACAAACCAGCAGAGAAAGCGTATAGTGATAATATAAAAGGTTAGCACAATATATAGCATAATCCATTAATATACAAAACAAACATGCCCATGGATAACAATTCATATGTTTGCAAGATATCAATTGGACACGAAAGGAGTATTTCTATTAATAAATGATTAGCAGAAGTGAATACATTACAGACTTCCATATCGACACGGTTGGAAACCAAGAAACTGAGTTCCTTCCAAATGGGCCTCCACCACTTCAATCCTCCACCAAAGGCAAGCTCATAGAAGGGAGACAAAGAGGTTATCCATCAATAAGGGAAGAGCTTGGGGGTTGAACATTGTGTTCATACTCAAAGGACAAAGGGATTCAGACTCAATAATGAAGTAATAATTTCTCCAGAGTAACTTTGCTCTCAAAGTTGAATTCTCTCTCCTTTTCCATAGCTTGGAATTGGCTTCTTTATAGCCTTCAAAATGAAACTGAAGGGTCGATTTAGAATGTTTCCAGTATATGGAAGGCCAAGGATTAGAGATCCACTGTCGTGACATGGAAACCTGACATCAAATTTTGATTTTCTGGCACAAATCCCGATGTACGTAGGTTGTAGTGGAGCAGCCAATGTATATGCATGTTGTATATCTTGTAGGGTGCGTACAAGTGGAAAAATATTTATTTTTGTCTATGGATTTATCAATCAAGGAAAGTAAGTCTGCATGGGGGAATGGAGTAAGGGCCTCTCTGCAAGATTGCATAGGGTGAGGCAAATATTGCTCTAACAGCTGACTAAGAGGTACCGATGAAGTCTTCACGATTAGCAAGTAGGGAGTTGGATGAAGCGCAAGCGCGAAAGAACATCTTCGAATTCTCGTCTTCGGTTACAATATTTCATAAATTTTTAATTTCATTAGATTCAATTAGTATATTAGAGTGTATATTTTACATATGTTGTCGAAAATTGTGAGACCTTGAAGGCCAACTACTTGATGTTTTATAACCCCTGGAAGGGGATTTCTGATGTTCCTGCCATTGAAATTTAATTGAGCTTCCTTGATTGATTGATCTTTTTTCTAATTTCTAACTCATTGACTTCGTCATGCTCAACATTACCCATAGATTACGTAAGGTGATTGAATGATTTACAAGATGAATCGTCGATTTTAGTTCATTTCCTATTCCCCTTTTTGTTATTAGGATTGTGATTATTCCTATTGTGACCTTAGTGATTTTACATATGTCAATTAAGTTGCAGTCGCCCTTTTGTTGTGTGATGACTTGAAATTTTAGGATCGAGTCCTAGTAGCCTTCCTGGATCGCGCTTTATATGTCCCGACATTCTATTACATCTTTCTCGATGATTTTTTTATAAAACCTTGACTTTTTATTTACCTAGGGAGGGTGATATCTGATGTTTTTATTTATTTCCACTTGCTCAACATATTCTTAAACTGGTCTTTGATTCCTTCTTCCTCGAATGGTGGAATATCTCTGCGGTTTCAACTAACTGGACAACGTTTTGTTTTCCTTGAATCTCTGGCGTTCCATCATGGGATAACCCTCAACGAATTTCCCTTTTCCTCTACGAATCTCGTGGGTAAAACAACCTATGATTTGGGGGAATAAACCACTAGCATTTTCCCTTTTCTTTTGTGAGTTTCGTGGGTAAAATACCGTATGATATGGGGGGGAGAAACCACTAGCGTTTTCCCTTTTTGTCTATGATTTTTTGTGGGTAAAACAACCTGTGAGTTGGGGGGAGAAACCACTCACATTTTCCCTTTTCTTTTGTGAGATTTTCGTGAGTAAAATACCCTGTGTATTGGAGGAACCACCTTGCGTATTACTTGGTTCTTCTCTGTATCATGAGATTTCTCTTGTGTTCCTTCTCCCAAATGGCGGTGGTGCCAGATATTTACCCCCCCTTCATTTTAAGGGCCTTGTGGATTGTTTTTCCTTCTCCCCAGTGGCGATTTTGCCATAGAATTACCTCTGTTGTGTTGTTGTTTAAAAAAAATAGTTCATTTTAGCGAAACTCACATACTTCAATATGAAGATGGAGGTGGAGCTTTCGCTTGCTAGTGGTTACCCTTGTTGTTTTGGTCGATGGTTCATGGCTCCTCCCAACAGACTTAAGTTCACCTTAAAGTTTAATTTTTCCTTACAAGAACAAGTTGAAGTAGTTATTTTTGTGATTTAGATGGTTATTAATTGGTGTTATTTGTGTAATGGAAAAGAATTTAAACAATCTCAAATCAACATTAACTAACGTCATGAATATTAAAGCAATGGAGTGCTTGTAGTTCTAATTTAAAATATCTTCAAAGGATCCTCAACCGTGTCTTGTAACTAATTAATAATTTATATGTATTCATAATTAATTAGACATATAAAAGTTCCATCCTTTTTCCAGTTATGATATCCAATTACTTCCAGGGTTAAAGGGATTCTCTATTGAACAATGATAACCCTTTCATTTTCATTATTTTCATAAATGGAGAGAAGATTAATTTACTAGGGGCCTTCTTAATTATAGTTTCAGAGGGTCATGTGTGTATTTTACCTTTGCGTGATAAAAATTTACATTGATACTTATTGCACCGTGGTATAAAAGCGATGTATGGATGGTATTGTAGGTAGATTAATTCTCGTGCCACTAAAAATGTTAGTGAAAAAACGAATAAACAATTAGATTACCTTACGTCGTGGACTATGTTGTGATTAAATAATTAGATTGTTTGCATGCCATGAATAATGATGATGTATGTTTATTTAAGTGATTAAGATTATGCGTGTAATAAATGATGTTGATTTGTGTTTAATTCGGTGATTAGATCACACACACATCTTGAAATTAATGAGGATTTATTCTTTAATTCCGTAATTGATTAATCGTGTGCCTTGGTATAAATTAGATGTTTTCTTGCACCATGAAAATAAAATAAAGTAAATTACATTGCACCTTGATCATGTGAATGTTGAATGTTTTAGAATTTGTTATCTGGCACCGTTACTTATATGGATTTTGATTGTTGGAATTTAGTTACTCTTGTGTCATCAAATAAGTTGATATATGATTAATCAAGTGAATGGTTGTTTGCACGCCTTGGAATTAATGTTGATATAACTAGTCTTAAATGCGGTCTATTATGGAACATTTCATTGATGTCTAATTGTGTCCATTAATTGATATATGCTTGTAATAGAATCTTATCGCACCTGAATAACTGATCATTAAGATGTTTGATTGATTTAGAAATTTAGTTTTCTCTTGTGCCATGATTCGTGATAATTTAGATTGATTGTCGATCTAGTTGATGTTGGACTTTATGTAATGAATGACTAATAGATATTCGTGATAATGCTCTCTAAATGATAGATTTTGCGCGCGCTAAATTATAATGTATTAAATGAATTGGTGGACCTTACACTTCTTACACAAATAGTATGTGATGAAGGGATGATGTTCTAGATGATAATTTCTCGCGCGCCTAAAAGATGATGTATTGAATGATTTTTGTAGTTACCTTACGCCATTGATTTACTGGGACTTAATAATAAAATTTCTTGCATGCCTTAATTTAAGTGGGCCTGCGATTGCTTCTTCTTTATTCTCTTGCACCTTGATTTTAATGTTAATTAATCTTGCATCTTGAATTATTGATTTATGACTAATTTAGTGACTAGTTCTCCTGACTTGTTGCTTAAGTTGGCATGATAATGTTCAGGAATTATTACTCTCGCAGACAACATATATTTAATGTTGATGTACAATAGATAACGATGATGGGAAACCGTGTGCCATGTTTAATTGTAGATTTAGAATTGAAGGATTGATGGTCCTTATGAGATGCGTTGAAAGTTTAGGATTGTACTCTATCACGTCGTTATTAATGGTAGAATGCAAAGTTGTTGGGCTATTGTAATTAATATGTTAATACATTGATGTGCGTGTCATGATTCATGGTGACAATATGTTGACCATGTGTTGTATTGGATTATTAATGTTTATTTATTGTTTCATTAATTTATGTGATTGATGTGTAGATGATGTTGACTATTTATCATGATGTTTAAATTATCCCAACATAGATTTTAAAAAAAAATGATCTCCTCGTTTGGTTGTTGTAACGGCGGGGTCGTTACAAAATACATCAATAAGTAGATTCAAAGAGTATCAGATTATTTATTACAAACACATTTGTTACTAAGTAAATTATTTATTATACTTCAAAAACAACTAAAGAAATTCAAAAAGAATATTAAATTATTTAATACAAACAACATTTGTTAATAAGTGCCCCCGGATGGGGTGACAGACAGACCAATCCAGCCACGTGGAAGGGAGTCGGGACGGGGAGTTAATAGACCCACAGGCCCCCGTCAACTCGCCCATTAACGAGCCATGCACGCACACTGGAGCATTCAAGGGCCGAGACCCCTCAAGCAAGCGGAGAGTACCAGCATTTATCAGTCGAGTTTAATGGTCGAATTGACGGAGGAGGTTATGGCCTTAGCCACCGTCTCATTGTTCTTCATTCTCGTCATCAGTTGTGGTAGCCGAACGCCCTGGAGCACCTCGGCACACCATTATTCCAATCGACCTTTGCTCACTTGAGCTTGCAACATGCCGCGGATCAGAGGCAGGTCGCGACGAGGGGTAGCATGGTATGTTGCGCAGTCGCATCAGAAACGCAAGGAAACTTTTGAGAGAGCCATTGCACTAGCCACCAGAAGACGCAGACAGAGACAACAGAGGCCCCCACGCGAGTTCGATGAGGAAAAAACTCCGGCAGCCAGCTCGGACACACAGCTGGAGCTCACCCGGTTCGAAGCGTCTGCTAAGTGGCAACAGAGCATGACCTTTGGCCTGGCCG
>JASDQU010253374.1:0-16153 GCA_032191745.1 Picea mariana
TATCTGGCACCAAGATTGAATGAAAAAGCGACGTCGATGGATTTCCATGAGCGAAGTCATTACTGTTCAAACCTTTCCACAAATCGCTCATCCAAATCGTATTGAAGCGGAGGGGCTAAGGCTCTTTTGCTTATCAAACCAAATAAAATCTGTCTATCCAAATCATGCCGAGGAGGCGGTTAAACTGTTCAAACAAAATCAAATCACAACTCCAATTCCAGGTACGTATGGCTCCTGCTCTGATCTGTTCTTTCTCATTGTTACTTTAATTTAACCGGGATCTCTTTCCCATTGTTTATTTATTTAATATTAAATTTGTTTATTATTTGGTATTTTTTTTTTACCTAAACCGCCAGTAGTTTATTAGGTTTACATTTTGACTTAATGGTTTTTTTTTTTGAAATCCAATTCTTGGTTCTTTGCATTTTAAAATTTTTAAAACAACGAAAACAGAATAGTTTATAACTTTTTAAAAACTATGAGAGATTTTTTAAAGTTGCCGTTTATTATGTTTACATTTTGAATTATGGGGTTGTATTTTTCAATCCAATTCTCGGTTCTTTGCATTTTATAATTTGTAAAACAACTAAAACAGAATAGTTTATAACTTTTTTTTTTTTAAATATGAGATTTTTAAAGTTGTTCTTGTGACAGGAAACCCCACATCTCTGTTTATTATGTTTAGATTATAAGTTTTTCATTAATTCTTTGCCATCATTATTTTGTATGAAAATGGTTTTATATTTATTAATATTAATTTATATATCATACAGCTCTTTTCTCGTGAATGGATGTAGATGTATATGTAGTTAATTTATATATGATTTCAATCTTGTATATAATTCCTTTAAAAACAAACAGGTGTTATAATTTTTATGCGAATGAGAGATTTTACATTTAAATAAACATATGAATAAACTTGTTAAGTAAATATTCATATATAGATAGTGATATTATGATATGGAGTTGTTAGGTAAATAGAGATTTTGATATTTTGCACTTGTTAGGTAAATCAAGATATTAATATTTGGATTTATATTTATTTTCCATATATTTTTATGGGAGGGAGGTGTGATGTTGAAATTACTATATATTTATATATTTTGATTATTGTCAAAACTTTAAAAAAATAGATATGGGCTTTTTTTTCTAATTCAATATTAATAATATAAATAATAATTTTACAAAATGATTTATTGGAAATTCCATTTTCTTTATATATCTTTGAAATATATATATTTACTTAAAATTTGTATTTTCATTATGATTTACTTAAAATTAGTTAAAATTGGTTAGATATAATACTTTAGATTTTTTTTTAATATATTATAAAATTTTAAATTAATTATTAAAATATTTATTGTCTTATTTATTATGTATTTGTATATGTTTGTTTATTATATATTGTGTGTATTTGTGTGTTTATTTATAAAATTTGTATTTTCTTTATATATCTTTGGAATATATATTTATTTAAAATTTGTATTTTCATTATGATTTACTTAAAATTAGTTAAATATAATATTTTAGATTTTTTTTTAATATATGATAAAATTTTAAATTAATTATTAAAATATTTATTTTCTTATTTATTATGTATTTGTATATGTTTGTTTATTATATATTGTATGTATTTGTGTGTTTATTTATAAAATTTGTTGATTAGATTTTGTAGGTTAAATTTGTACATCAAATGGCATAATGGATGTTTGATTTTTTTTAATATTATAAAATGGATGTCATGCATATGCTTATAATGTGCGTAAATCTATATATTATTACTTTTTATGTTATGTTATGTTAGACTTAGGCTTGGGATTTGGATTTAGTCTTTAAGAATTAAACTTATGCATAAGATAATGATTTAGACATAGGCTTATGGTTCAGGTTTGGGATTGAGGCTTAAAGGATTTAGGCATAATACTAGGTCACAATGGGGTAGGGTAGATTAGTTTATGTGGGCTATGGTAGAATATATTAGGTTAGGTAGGGTAGGTTAGATTAGGTAGTTTAGTTCATGGTAGGGTAGATTCATCTAGGTAGGGTTAGATAAGATAGGTTAGTGTAGGCTAGGCTAGGGTATTCAAAGGAAGGGTAGTTTAAATTGAGGGTGGAGTAAGACAGACTGGGTAAGATAGTGTATGTTTAAGATTACGATTAGAATTCATGTTTTATCTTAGGGTTTTAGGCTAGGGTAGAGTAGATTAAGTAGGGTAGGTTATAATTCAGGGCTAGACATTGATTGGGTCTTAAGGATTTAGTCTTAGGATTGAGGCTTACGATTTATGCTTAATGTTAGGATATGGTTAGGTAAGGTAGATTAATATATGTAGGATAAGTTATGCTAGATTAGGTTGGGAAGGGTAGGTTGTTATAGAAAAGGGTTTATTAGAGTAAGTAGCTTAGCTTTGGGTAGGGTAGGGTAGGTTAGGTTAGGTTGGGACACAATAGGTTAATGTAAGGTAGGGTAGCCCAATCTAGGCTATGGTAGTTAAGGCAAGGATAGTTTATATTAAGGGCATGATAAGATAGGATAGGTAAGATAGGGTAAGGTGGGATGGTGTGGGCTAGGCTAGGTCGACTAAGCTAGAATAGTGGTCGGGTAGTTTAGTGTATTTTAGGGTATAAGGATATTGGGATCAGTATATTATGCTAGGATGGGATATGTTAGTGTAGTCTTGGAAAAGGTAGGGTAGGTTAAAGTAGGGTAGGGTAGGTTATTCTATATTAGGAAGAATAGGATAAGTATATAAGGTTATGGTAGGGTAGTTGTAGGTTATTCTAGAGTGGGGAAGATTAGTATTTTTAGGGTAGGTTAGAGTATTGGTAGTCCATGGTAGATTAGATTAGGGTAGGTTAGTCTAAGATAGAGCAGAATAGGCTAAGTATATTAGGGGAGGGTGGGATAGGTTAGGTTGTTTTAGGGTAGGTTAGTGGCATATTATGAAAGGTAGGGTGTTTTAGGCTAGTGTATTCTAATGTGTTTTATGTTAGTGTAGATAGGGTAAGGTATGGTAATCTAAAATAGGGTAGGATAGTCCAAAGTAGGGTGGATTAGGCTAGGTTACAATAGTTGGAGGCTAGTCTAGGGTAGGGTAGATTAGTATGTGTAATGTAGGGTAAGACACTAGTAGTCCATGGTAAGGTGTATTAGGTTAGGTAGGGTAGCTTGATCTAAGATATAATACATTAATTTAGGTATGTGGAGGTAGGGTAGAATAGCTTTGGATAGTTTAGGATAATGTAGGGTAGATTATATTAGGATATTTTAGTGTAGGGTGGGGTAGGATAAATTAGTGTAGGGTAAGCTATGCTAGTTTTATTTAAGATAGAGTAGTCTACGATAGGTAGGTAGGCTAAGGTAGTTTAGGTTAGAGAAATTTTAAATTAGGTGAAGTAGATAGGGTAGTTTAAGGTAAGGTAATAATAGGATAAAGTAGGAGTAGATTTAAGTAAGGTATAATAGGTTAATTTAGAGTGGGGTAGGGAAAATTAGTCTATGTAGGACAAGGTAGGGTAGAATAGATTAGGTTAGGTAGGGTAAGATTAGATTAGATTAGATAGAATATGTTTTTATAGGGTAGATTAAGGTTGGATAACATAAGGGAGGATAGGATATGATAGGTCAATGTAGGGTAGGGTAGTCCAATATAATCTATGGTAGTCATTGGAAGGATAGTTTAGATTAAGGGGATGGTAAGTTAGGATACATTAGGCTAGGTAGGATAATATAGGGTAGTGGTAGGCTATATTAGGCTAGGTAGTCTAGGATATTGTAGTGGTAGGGTAGTTTAGGGTAGACTAAATCGGGCTAAGAAGGTTAGGCTAGGATAGGTTAGTTTAGGGTGGGGTAGTCTAATGTAGGGTGGGATAAGGTATTCAAGCTAGTGTATGATAGGATGTGTTATGTAATTGTAGGCTATGATAGGTTAGTCTAGAGTAGGTAGATTAGTTTAGGTTGGTAGGGTTAGGTTACGATATTTGTAAGCTAGTCTAGCATAGGGTAGGTTAGTCGAGAGTAGGTAGAATATGCTAGGTAGGTAAGTTTATGTTAGGGTAGTTGTAAGCTAGTTTAGGGTAGGGTAGATTAGTAGGTTTATGCTAAGCTATGGTATTGGTAACATCTAGGGTTAGGTAGATTATGTTAAGTAGGGTAGGTTAGTCTATGATAGAGTAGACTATTCTAGGTATGATAGGTTACATTAGTTTAGGTTAGTGGCAAGGTCATGTAGGATAGATTATGGAAAGTGGGGTAGATTATGGTCTATTATCTTAGTGTGTTTCAAGGTGTGTTAAGTTAATGTAGGCTATGGTGGGGAGGGGTAGGTTAGTTTAAAGTAGGGTAGATTACATGTAACACACCCGATCCCCTTATTCTCACTTTGGCTAGTGGGATGTTCAGTTTTTCCTATTGGTAACACTCGAGGTGAGTATTCGGGTTCATTGATGCTTAGGTGAAGACTTTTGTTATCACAATTGTTGCCATAATAACTTCCATTTGTTCATAGTGAAATCCTTCCACATGATTCACTATGAGGAATGAGGATTTTTGTATCCTCAATTGAACAATCAAGAGTTCTTCCCACCGCTAGATCAATAGTCATAACTTATTTAGACTCGTCCCAATTAGAACTCGCAACCACCAAGGTTAGCTTCCTCTTCAATGGTATCATTTCGACAGAGAATTCATAGGGATCCAATGGTTCTCAGGTTATAGGATCAATGGCTTCGATCTTGTCGATGTCTTAAATCACCCAACAATTATTTCCTACCTCATTTGGTACTTGGTGATGGTCAGTGGGTCCCGTGACAAATGTAGAGTTGTCATGACCCAACTTCCATTTCAAATCAACAGTTCAATACAGCTCTCGATGTATTCCTTGTTAGAACATTCCACATTATAACGCCTCCACTTCAACATTCGAGACCACTTTGACAACACTAACTATGGAGAATCTGAGGATCCTCACTCATGTAAATGTGTTGAACCTACAAAGAATAGATCTATCCAACAAACGACATGCAAAGTTTGCAAAGTAAATATGAGAAATGAGAAGTATGAGAAAAAGAATGGAAGAATTATCATTAACTTTATTCCACACTCAAGGAGTGAACAATTTACAATAGATATTGGCTACATGAGTAACTAATGCGCCATAGTAGTGATCTCGAGAGATATAGACTCTCACTAATAGACACTCGAGTGAACTACCACCAAGTCCTAGTTAACTGATCCATGCAATCATTAGTTAACTGAGACACATGTGTGGAAGTGAGAGAGACACACACAACTTTTGGTGACAAAACTGATGTTTCCATGCATGAGTGACTTCCACTAGTCTAATTGAGTGTAACTGACTCTAAATTGAAGAGGAACGCCCTATTTTGTAGGGAAATATTCTCTAAAGAGAATATTCTCATCCGAGGAATCGTTCTCAGCATTGGACTATCAAACTTAGGAAAATAATTCTAGGTGAGTGTGTAATATATCCAACACCCCCTCTGAACACTAATAGGGTGTACATGATCAATGGGTCCCGACAACCAAGGTCATGTTACATACCCATTGTAAAATGCATATAAGAATGAGACACTAAAAAAATGAGGAAAGAGGGAAACCCCCCCCCTAAAATTAAAATGAATAAAAAAATAAAAATGACAAGGAACAAAAAACAGTTGCTAAGCAACCATGTGCTTTAATCCAAGAAGACCTCACAACTATGCAAGTTTGTGCTCGTTGAAGGTTTTGTTGAAGATGTAGATGTCTCCATGGATCTAATGAAGTAGATGCAACATTGAGATTTCCACACATATCCACTTTCTCTTCTTTTAATGAAGAAGATCCAAATAAAATTTGGATGAAAATTTGAAAACCATGCGGTCATTTGAGGAAAAATGCTAAAATTTTGTTGATTTTAAAATGATCATAACTTCACTTCCTGAAATCCATTTTGAAAGATTTTTTTGTTTGAAATTGGATAATTTTTTGAGAGGAATTCAAATATCCAATTTATTTCTATAAATTTTTATCAGAAAATACGAGAATTGAATCTCATGTGCGTGGCTCCCTTTTTGTCTCCTGAGATGCATGCATGGTGCATGCATGTTGCTCCTGAGATGCATGCAAGACGCATGGAAACATGTCTTCATGTGACCTATGAGATGCATGCAATACATCTTACACATGAAATTCATAAAAAAAATATGAAATGGAGTACACATCATTTGCAATTAATGGAATAAAAATTTGGGCAAATACTTTTGTAGAAGACTCTTGAAAACAAAATTCTTGATCTTCTGATGGCTTCTCTTCTTGCTCTATCTGTTCAACCTCATGCATGAAATTTTCACAATATTGTTCATTCTCGAATAGAATCTCCAATATGGTCCATAATTCATTTGGAATGGAGTCTTGTGATGCGTCATATACTTGGTGGAGAATTTAAGGAGAAATAGACAAGTAGATACATCATATGACCATGTCTTGTCTATTGAGAAAGTCATTTTTATCATCAACGGAATCAGGAACTACTTCCATTTCCATATTTATTCAGTACAATCTTCTCCATTTGAGCTGAAGAAGAATTTTTGGCTCCCACTCAAAATAGTTATGAGGCATCAAAAGTAGTTTCGGCGAATAATCCATATTTTTTGCGTTCTTCAATATTTAATACCTGCAAAAAGAGTCTGGTGTGTATTTTTCCTAACAGTTCTTCATCTTTGATACCATGTAAATGTGTTGAACTTGCACATAATAGATCTAGCCAACAAACGACATGGACAATTTGCAAAGAAAATATGAGAAAAGAGAAGCAGGAGAGAAAGAATGGAATAATTCTAATTAACTGTATTCCACACTCAAAGAGTTAATAATTTACAATACATATAGACTACACGAGTAACTAATGCTCCATAGTAGTGATCTAGAGATATATAGACACTCACTAACATACAGTGGAGTGAATTGCCACCTAGTCCTAGTTAATTGATCCATGGAATCATCAGTTAACTGAGACACATGTGAGGAAGTGAGAGAGACACATGTAAGTGATGGTGATAAAACCAAGGTTTTCATGCATGAATGACTTCCACTAATCTAACTGAGTGTCACTGACTCTAAACTCAAGAGGAACGCCCTATTTTATAGGGAAAAATTATCTAGAGAGAATATTATCATCTAAGGAATCTTTCCCAACATTGGACTATCAAACTTAGGAAAATAATTCTAGGTGAGTGTGTAATATCTCGAGCAATTCACACTATCTAACAATCTAGGTTTACTAGGATAATTCAACCACACGGTGGTTAGATTTCTAAGGAACATATGTTTAGGTTGAACCATGTTAGATCCAACGACTAGGATCTCACAAGATACCTCTCGATAGATCTAATGTCCTCTAAGTTCTAGTTTTCAGACTCTTATATCATCCCTCCTTTCGGACCTCCGATGACCCTTCTTATGTCAATCTCATAATAGGATCCAACGATCTAGAACTCATGGTGGTCACTCTTTGATAGATCAATGGTCCTCGTCGACTTAGAGTTTCCCTTATCGAAGTCTCAATACAACCTCTCACATGCTCACTCTAATGGTGGAACTGATATGTCGAATCGATGGTTGCGAGTCATCTCGATTAAGAGAATGGATTTTCCACCGGGTAAACGTCCAAAATTGGTACTTATCCAACTTCAAGGGTTTCTCAAAGGTTTTATATATCTCCAAGGTCTCAGGCACTACAGTGAGACCGACTAAGGGTCTATCACTTCTTTAGGATGATTTTTTCATATCTTACAAGCTTTCTTGAAGGTGTATCTTGCTCCCTTATAGAAATGTTGAATAATATGGTCTTCATAAAAAAGGTGTCTACAAGTCCACCAACCTCCCAAAGTATCCATTACTCAAAAAAACTTTAGTTTCTTTAAAAATTCATTGTATTAATCATTCTTAAACAACCCTCTCCAATAATATGTTAGTCCTATCATAACCAAAATCATATAGTCGTCATATAATTCTTGTAGTTCTACCAAAGGAAAAATATAAAGTCTTCTATTTAAATGAAAAGACAAGAACAAAAATAACTTCAATTCCTTAGCATATCAAAGAAATCTAACTTAATCAAGAGATGTCATAGCTTCCATGTAAGGCTAAGAGTGAATAGAACAATAAGTGCTAGCAATAATTCACACATGTTTCTCTATGTTGCTTCCCATATACATAATTCATTACATATAGAAATATGGCCATTCATCCATGTATATAAATGAATACAAAACCAAGTTTGTCACTTACCATTTTTCCTATGATATAAACAAAACAATAATTCTTTAAAATAAGAATAATATGTAAAAAATTCAATGTGTAAAAAAGTTAAAAGTGATTATTTCTTTTAATAAGTGAGAATTATGATGTGGAAACACAAAGGGTGATTACGTTTTCTTATGGAACTCTTCTATCTAGTATTGATTTGAAATTTGGCCATTTCCTTGAGCATGGGAGGAAATTTGGAGATGTGCTCCTCATAAGTGATAATACCTGATATCTTGATATAGGAACATGAACTTGGTCAATGTTATATGTGAGATAACTTAGGGATCAATATAAGTTTTTTTTATTTGGATGGTATATTTGAGGTAATTTTGGAATCAATATAAGTTCTCTTTTATTTGGATGGTATATGTAAAATAGATTAGTAATCAATATAAATTTTCTTTATTTGGATGGTATATGTGAGAAAAATTAGAGATCGATATAAATTCTCTTTATTTGAATGAAGCAAGTGAGATCTCTCACAATGACTCTTCACGATCCTAAACCAAACATCATAAAAAATAATTCCTTTCACTTGTAATTTAATTTAAACAAACATAAAAAATAACATTGTATTCACATTGAATATTAATCTATTATCCTCATTTTGTTATCAACATGTATTTATATACTATAAATATGAGTCGTCTACAATATGTATATGTATGCTCTTTTCTTCCTTTATAATAATAAAAAATAATATTTATTGTTTGATCCGTCCATACATTTAATGAAGGATTTTAAAATAGGAAAATATATCCTCATATCCTAAAACCCTCACAACCTCACATAATGTAAAGTTTCATACATAGTAGTAATATCATGGAGGGGTTTACCATTTGTGATTTTTACTTAATTCATCTCCTCCCCTTTATCGTGTGTGCATGATGAGATGTCATTATTGAATTTGGCCCTAAAAGACCAATAGTTTTCATTGGCAAACCCCAAGGCCTCTTATTAGTCTCCGTCTTAGGTCAAGGCATGGACTCTAGATTTCGCCTAGCATTCAACCATAGTTGACTATCTATTAACTAGTGCATTATGTGTATTAATTGTTCAATTTCTTAATAGTTTTTTTCTAATATTTTTAAGATAGTGTTTCTCATGTTTTCTAATATTATTTATTAATTTTTTTTTATTTTCAAATTAATTTTTTATTTTTTTTTTTAAATTGTATACCTATTTTTTTTATTGGCCCATCCCGATGTAACTAATTAACCATCGTGGAGGGAAATATGATTTACCTATTTTTCACTGTATTAAAATTGATTTACAATATGGATAATTTAGTCAAATTATCCGTTGATATGATCTGAGCTTCTGCATTTAATAGAGTCACTATGCACAATATGTACCTATAAATAGAATCTTTGAGAAATATCTTCTACCTCGCTACAACTCTGCAACATCGGCTACCACCTCCCACTCCCTTGCACACTGCTCGATTGTTTTCCATTTGAAGCGTCACTCTGACATATGTTTACCAATGGTTTCAGTATTTTTATGCCTCTGTACTTGGAGTTATGCATTCAAACAACCTTCATTATTCACACTTCCTTACATATCCCTTCTTTACGCTGTTGTGTTGTTTGTTCCTGTCTAGGTATGTTTCGATGCAATGTTTTTTTTAGGTGTTTTTTTGTTCATCACTCTGACATATGTTTACCAATGGTTTCACTATTTTTTATGCCTCTGTACTTGAGTTATGCATTCAAACAACCTTCATTATTCACACTTCCTTACATATCCCTTCTTTACGCTGTTGTGTTGTTTGTTCCTGTCTAGGTATGTTTCGATGCAATGTTTTTTTATAAATGTTTTTTTGTTAGTGAAATTTTCACCCACTTTGTAGACTTTATGATGGTTCAATATTTCATTTAATACAGTTAAAAAAAATGATAAAAAAAATTAGGACCACTGCATTTCCTACTCCGTCTCAATTCAAAGTAAATATGCATTTATAAAATTTCTTATTTCTAGAATTTCTTTACCTCGAAACGAAATCTCATTCCTTCGTTGTTTCCTAAGTTCTTTGAGATGTAGACATGATCTTCACTACTGCGTTGTTTGAGATGTAAACATGGTTTCCTTAGAAAATGTATGCCTTCCTACTTTCCTTAGGAAATGCTCTTTACTAAACACACAAGTCGATTTTTCAATCAGATAAAAAAAACAACCCACTATTAGGGTACAAGAAACCCACGATTAGGTCTTTCAACACTCTTCTCAATGCATTACTCAGTGCTAAACGTTTTGATATGCTTCAATATTTGTATGAGAGTATGCCCAATGACATGCTTAAGCAGTTCTGTTTGTTTTGATTTGAGTTGGTGAAATTGAAAAAAAATTGACGCAGGAAGTCGAACAATTAATCCTCGTTCTACGAAAATATCGCCATTTTATCATTTTAAGCCATAGTCAATTGCACGCGTAGGTGTTTGCAGAGTAAAAGGTTGACTTTTCTTTGAATTTTCATTGAATTTTGCTTATAGTTTTGCTCATAAATGTTATGTTTGGATGAATATTGCTGAAAATGATCCTTTTATCAAAACTTTAGAGGAAATTTTGTTTGCAGAAAATATTTTGATCTCCGTAGATTTGTCTAGGTAATTTTAGACATTCAAAAACCTTTAAATTAGGGAAATTTTGAATCTACCTGTTATCTTAAGGTTGAGATATTGCAACCACGTATTTAATAGTGAAGATCATTAAATAACTCAAAACGTAGGGTAATTTGTGATATTTAGGTTATTATTGGATGTTAGGCTTAAAATCCCTTTCTAGCTCAATATAGGAATGATTTGAGTTTTCATGATATCTCCAAGCAAGACATTAAATGTCACATTGACGCTTGGATATTAGAAATCGAGTATCGACTAAATACATTTTGTTAGGTGATGCAATTCCCCCATTCAGTGGAAACTTTAGAGTTGCAGATTCATTTTGGATGTCATAGCGACGCATATTACTAGAGCATAGAAATTGTAGAAGAAAGATTCTGTTTTTGTTTGATACACATATATAAGGCAAAGGTGTTCTCTTGCAAAATCTCGGCTTGTATTCATTGCTGAGAATATAACCCTCATCATAGTTTTATAACATCTTCATCAAGGCGGTCTGGATTGATAATCATTTAGAGGATGCATGGGATCTATTTGATAGAATGAGAAACCCCATTGTTGTTACCTATGTCACTCTTATATAATCTCTATGTGAAAATATGAATATCAAACAATATTTTAGGCTAAGGAAACACATGACCCAAATGCCATTTTGTGTACTTCATTAATAGGAGGGATCTGTAATGTACGGCTTGTGGATAAGGATTTGAAACCCCATTTAATGTTGATTAATTGGGTTGGTTTTCATTGATGTCAAACCTTGAATCAAGTCTGATAGAAAATTCTGGTAGACCCAACAATATGGTTAAGGGAATTCAATTTGATTGATGTATAATGGTATGAAGTTTAATATATTTGTAGGTAAGACTATTCTAGATGGATAGTATATGTCATGCCATTTCTGGTGATATGTGGAATGCCACATAACTCCTCACGGTTAGAGCATTATTGCCTTGTGAAGTTGGAGAATCCTCATGAGTTATCCAGAAGGTCAAAGAAGTGAAATTTTTTCTAGAAGCTCCTAGAAGAGGTTGACTAGTCAAGTGAGTGAAACTAGGAGTTAATAATGGGTTAAGTTGTTACAATATGAAGAAATAATTAAAAATAAATTAGTTGCAACTAGAAGTGGACAATTTACTATTTGTATCAAAGTGGGTTAGAAGTGGACAAGTGGTTAGAAGTGGGTTAGAAGTGGACAAGTGGTTAGAAGTGGGTTAGCCCTAAAAGAAAGAAATTGGGTTAAGTTGGTTAGAAGGTAACCCCTTGAGGAAGCTAGATGGAAGTATAAATAACATAGTAGGGATCTCATATTAACACCTATTCAGCACATTGAATATCTATTATTGTGTAAGGTTTATTGCAGGTACTCATTAATACATATGAAGTGGTGCAAGTTTGAGGTAGCATGAAGGGTTGACGGTGAAAGTTTTGGAAATAATAAAAATACTAAAAAATCCCTAGTTTTTGAGGTGTACGCAAGATGTAGTGGAGCAAGGCACATATGTATGCGGGATAGTAGTATAATAGGGCACGTACATGAGGAAAAATACCAAGAAACTTGAGAAGATGAAGACATGAGGTCTCTAGATCCTACAAGAAGGCTCCTAGGAAGGTCTATTGTGAATGCGAGTAGCCATCAGATCTCGTCTCAGAGATAAACTACCACCATTCTAGCGAGTCTTTCACTCTGTATTTTTACAGTCTTTGTACATTTTTTCTCATTAAGAGAAATTGTGTATTATTGTAACTTTGTGTTTATGATTGCACCTCTGGTATATTTATATTATATCGTTGGATATTCAATACATATATGTACATTTATTTATTATATCTTCGCTCTCATTTCGTGCCAAAAATAATCTGGATTAGTGGTATTAGAGGAGGTTTCTCTTGATCGTTTTTTTCAGTGCATGTCTGTGACGAGGTCCGAGTATAGCAAGTTGACTCTCGAGCTTGTCTCTCTTGAGGAAAATCACTCTCGCACACCCAAGAATCCCCCAATGGAGGAAGAAAATAAAAACAACAGAGCAACCGATTTTATCAATGTGTTGCTTGAGCAAGCTCTGAGGCGAGAGAGGGATGAAATGATGGAGAATTTTTCCCACATCCTTCAATGCCTACCGATAACAAAATGCGCATATTCATCAAGTGGCCACTTTGGGGGAACCTCTCCTTTCAAGCTACAAGTTAATTTTGATACTCTCATATTTGAACGACAGATAGATGCGGATGCCCTGGAAAAATGGTTAAATTTGCTAGAAGTTTACTTCTTTGTATCTAATTTTTGTGATAGGGAAAATATCACCTTCACACTACTTAAGGCTCTCCCCCATGTCAAACATTGGTGGGAACATTACTGGGAACAAATTTCCACAAAGGAGTCTAGAATATATGGGGTCGAGCCCACTTGGGATTTTTTTGTGGATGTGGTAAAGGAAAAATATTACCCTATTGGAAACTATGAGGACCAGTACATGAGATGGACCAAACTGTGGCAAGAGAGGGGCCATGAATTTTTGAATTTCACCAATACCTTCCATACCTTGTGCACGAAGATGGGTATCAAGGAATCTGAGTGACATTTGGTTCTGAAATACTGCGGGGCTCTAAATAGATACATTCAAACTGAAATGGATTTTCTGTACATGTCATCACTCAATGTTGCTTATCGATATGCGGTTAAAATCGAGCAGAAAGTTAAGCACCAGAACAAGCGGGATTTTGGGTCTGTCAATACACAATAAAAGTATGATAAAAACAACCCTAAAAACCGCATCCCGAAAACCATTCCAAACCATAAGAGAAGAAGGATCACAGAAAGATGAACAAGGACACCGCAAAATGGTGTGATTTCCACAAAATCCCCTAGCACCACACAAATGAATGTCGCTCAAAACATTCATTGGTGGTCAAGATAAAAGACAAGGAGGCAAAACCTGNCGATTCATAATCTGATTTAGAAAATACTGATAGAAGACAAATCATTGACGCAGATCCCACTGCTATTATTGCGACCATAGAAATTCAACCAGAGGAACCAACAGATCCTGAAGAGTGGGAGCGCTTTTTTCATTCACAGATGTGGGTGAAGGGGACCCCGCTGCATTTTTTTGTTGATAGTGGAAGCCAGAAGAACCTCATCTCAGCAGAGGTTGTCAAATAGTCGAGATTGTTGACAACACCACACCGCAACCATACAACATCAGGTGGGTTCGCTAGGGATGATATCTTCGTTTCATCCAACAATTGCGATTGTCATATGGCATCCGACCCTTCAAGGATGAGGTATTATGTGATGTTTCTCCTCTGGATGTATTTGATGTTCTCTTAGTCCAACCATATATGTGGAAGCACCATGTTGTTTATGAGTCTCGACCTCATAGTGTCATTATTACTTTGAGGGGTCATCTCTAAAGAATACCATAGATAATTCCGACTACTATTCCACCTAAACAATGTCGTAAGGTAGTATCTCATACTACAAAATTCATCTTCTTCACAATCTGTTCAAAAGGTGAACAAAAGGATACTGCAACCACTACAACCTCATCCCAATCACCTTATATCCAACAAACATGGGTCGAAAAGGCCGCAACAAAGAGAAAAAATTCCTTCTGCACATAGACATCTCATGTAGCTCGAATGGTTGAATAGATTCAACCCTGCCAGCAATAGGTTCGTGACATCCTTCCACAAACCAAGTAGCCCGACGTCTCCAACATGACAAGCAACACACAAAGATTTAGTGAAAAAAATTGCTTTCTCATCTCCCTCGGGAACTCAACGCAATAGAGACCATTTCTTCCTAAGGAGGGAGGATTGATCCAGGTGGATATTGGTGGCTACCCACCTAGGTGGATATCGATGGCTACCCACCTATTCCAACTAGCTCATTTTGACAGTTTCAATTTGCCAGTTTTGTTCCTAGTTTTCGATTCCCAAACTTCTAGGGATGCTTTGAGGCCTTAAACAACGTTTCTAGGGCTCGCCATAGTCAAATTGTGATCAAAGTTAGAGTTTGATGGAAACATGTGTAGTCCTCGGGTAGAAATTTCCAATGATATATTGTTCTTCCCAAACGAAGATCGTATGCCAAAGTTACGTCCCCGAGAAGTTGATACACCAAACTACCCAAAATGGGGTCCACAAAATTGTTGGCTTTTCATCTTATGGGGTTAGGGTTTTTTATTTTCTTTATGTTAAAAAGGCCTTTAGAGCCTCATTGCAAATCATCTTATTGCGAATGTGAGTATCCTTCACATCTCTTCTTAGAGATAAGCTACCACCATTGTAACGGGTCTTTCATTCTATATTTTTATAGTCTTTGTACATTTTCGCTCATTATTAAAAATTGTGTATTATTGTATTTGTGTGTTTATGGTTGCATCTCTAATATATTTTTGTTATATTGTTGGATATCCGATACATCTATGTACTTTTCCTTATTATATCTCTGCTCTCATTTCATGCCAAAAATAATCTTGATGAGAAATGCCAAAATGTATTGTTGGGTGTTATTTTCTACATCAACGTTTTTGGAGTGTAACTTTCACATACAATCTCCATTTGGTGCACATAGTAGCTAGTTGGAAATCTCTAACTAAGGACAACAACAAAAAAAAATTGCTTGGATTTTCCAAAGCTATAGCTAGGACAACGTCACTTGTCTAAAAATATTGTTAAGGACCTCAAAATGGACTTGGAAGTTTAGGAACCAGAAAATCTCATAAAATCATAAAAAGACTACCCATATGGAGATCCATGTTGAGTCAATGGAAGAGGTGGATGGCCACTAGTATCCACTAAGATCGTTTATTATGGTAAAACTTAGCTCACAAAAAATAGTATAATAATGAGAATATCGAAAAAATGGAAAACATAATTAAAACAACAAATAGTAATATGAAAGAGACATAATATAGGTGAAGACATTGAACTGCTTTAAAAAGGTCAAAACTCCAATTCCAAAGAGACAATAAATCTTTGTTAGAGTTAGACCCAAAACTAGGTAACATATGATAAGAAACTTAGCTTGTGAACTTGCAAAACCTCGTAAACTATGTAGAATCCATAATGTATTTCATATTGTTCATGTTCTTAAAAAATATATACTTACTCTACACACGTTCTCAAGAGGGAGAATACTAAATTAGAGCTTAGATGTGAACTCATTATGAAACCTAAAAAGATCATAGATAAGAGTATTAAGCAATTAAGGAAAAGG
>JASDQU010253375.1:4498-20649 GCA_032191745.1 Picea mariana
CACAGTCTCCTCTCTCAGAATACAATATTCACCAACATCCATAGCCGTAATACATTTCCCTCATAAAAGAGGGTTGCCTTCTAGGGCAAAAAACCCTAACATAATCTCTATCGTTAGATCTACGACCTTATAATGAACGATCCAGATTTACAATGAAATTACAATATACTTTTACAAGGCAATTTTTGCTTCGGGGGCCCGCTTGCCCCCAGACCCCCCAGCCGGGGGAATAGGCCCCCCGGACCTCGCAGAGGGGGTACCCACCCTCTGCACTCCCCCATGTGGAAGAGTGTACATACTTATGGGGTGTAAATACTTCATGGGGTATAAACACGGCTAAAAGCAAGGACCTATAAATCAGGAAGATAATCAGGCTCCACAACCAACACTCAGCCTCAACTCGGGGGTGACTATCTATTGATCTTTCGAATAGTCAATCTATGGTTTGGTGGAACGCCTATCCCAAGCAGTTGTTTGCAAAAATGTTGTGAAAAGATAAGTGTTTTATCTTGTTGTTATGTTAAATTATGTGTTTAATTGTTGTGCATGCACTTTGTGTATTTGGAAGTGATTTATATGTTGCTATAATGAGTTGTTTAGCTGCATTTCATGTTGATTATTGGCATGTTGTATATGCATGTATTTTATGGTTGTAGATAATAGCTAAATATGTTTAATTCGTAGTTGTAAGATACAAAAAATCAGCTAACGGTAAATGAATTAATCTAGTTAGCAGAAATTTCATTTTTAAGAGTATTTTGCACCATAATGTCACGTAGATGGGTTGTGGGACGTTAAATTATGGTATCATAGCTTCTGTTCCAAACACTAGGCTTGTATAGGCTTGAACCAGAGCGAATTGGTGAAATCCATTGTTGCAGATTTTGTTTGTGACCAATTTGGGGAAAAATAGATATTTTTAGAGAGAAATCCCCAATTCTGTAAGTTAAATATGAGTTTCCATGACTTCGGAAAGTTTGATATGGTTAATGAAGTAGAGTGGTAAAGTTGCAAATCAAAATTTGACCTGAAATGGTTGAAATTCGATTTTTGATGGCCTCTTGTAGAGTTACAGGCACTTTGGTGGATCGACGGTCGAGATGTTTTTTTCCTTTGAGATCGACGACTAGGATTCATCATGATAAATTTAAAAATTGATAAGCATTCGACCATTTGAAAGGTTGATGGGATCAATGGCATAGATTAAATCAGGGGTTGGGAAATGGATCAGATTGAAATTTTGTATTCATTAAGGTTTTGGCTTAAAATTTTCTAAGTGGGAGGTTCAACAATAGAACCCACCGAAAGAAGATGATCAGATCAACATTTTTGGCAAAGTGTTGGAAATTCACCAAGATAAATCGCCAATGTTCAATGGAGGGAATAGCCAAAATGACGAAGAGTTTGGGTCATCCATAAGACATCTATGACCGTCGATGGTCGAATTTCAGGGGTTGGTTGAATCCGGTGAAGTATTTTCAATCGCAAACAAAATTTGTTGATGGCGAATGGGGCAGTGGTTGGAGGTCAGTTGAATTCAATGACGTATTTCAAATCGAGAAAGAGAAGTCATCGATGACCGACATGTTGATGGTTGGGCATCAGTTAATTCAGAAAAATGTTTGGTCATTCAAGAGAATCAGTTGATGGTCGATGGGGGAAAGAGGATGATGACATCATCATCCATGTGTCATTCCACATCAACATCCACATTCCATTCCACATCGCCCAAATTGATTCGTCATGATGATGTGTCATGCCACACCATCCAATAGAAGTGGTCGATGGTCGATGGTAAAATCAGTTGATTTGTGAAGGTGTTCGACAGTCATCTCGGATCATTGATCACTGATGGATCAGTGGTTGGGCATCGACAGATTTAGCAGAGATTTTTTCATTCGCCAACAAATATCATCAATGATCAATATAAGAGTCATTTGAAAATCGGGTATTAGGGAAATGGACTGATGACCGACAGTCAGATCAGTAGCTTTAGAAAAACTTTTTGTGCATCCAAAGGATGATACTAATCATCGATGGCTGGAAATTTCAAATCAACGGTTGTTGTGTATCGTTATTTGAGATCAACGATTGAGATTTAAAGAACTGTTATAGTAGTAAAACAATGAATTTTGTGTGAAATTTTCTGGAATTTTCATATTTTTGAAGGTCATCAACTTGCAGGGCATTTTTTAGGCCCTAAATGACATTTTTAGCAAGTCAAAACCCATAATAACAAAGTGTACCAAGGTACACTCTATATCTGCATCTCAAATAAAATAACTCGAAGAGAGATATCCAACAAGCTAAATGGTTCGTGAATCAGAGATCGTATGAGAAAGTTATAGCCAAAATAGTTAGGGTAAAAGTTTGGCACCAGTATTACTTCCAGAGGGCATAACTCTATGCTCAAAAGTCTGATTGGGGCACAGGAGAAGTAGATGGAAATATTATGACCCATAGAATCTAGAGGTGGAGTAATATTTTTGTTATACTTGAAAATGTACAGGAAGAGAAATAAGACACATGTAGCATGCATGAGTAAATTGAGTAAAACAACCTAAACTTCTTCGGACCATAACTTTCAGCTTGGAGCTCTCATTTGAGAAAATGAATAGTAATTGGAAAGGTATTGAGGAGTAGACGACATATGTCAACCCAAAATTTTGATTTGGTGATTCAGGAGCATCACCAACAAAGCACAAGCGGAGGATAGCTAGGCGCACTAGTGTGCATTTTGAAGTAAATTTTAAATTGTGAAGAAGGCATATCACGCAAATGTTTTGAAAAGAATTGTAATTAAAGAACATATTTAATGTTTTGAGGCAGATGATCTCATAAGGATCATTGGAGGATGTAATTTATTTTAATGAATCCGCATGCAGTACATATTCGATGTGTTCGATCTTATCTGTTTGTCACAAACATTTATTGTAATAAATTCTAGTAGTTTAATTCTTTTATTTCGATAGGATAGATTTAGAATAGTAGGAGGGAAAGGCTCGAAGAGACCCTCTTGTATAAATATTTGTATTGTTTCCCAGTAGAGGTTGTTGAAACGATGTTGAATCTATTACATAGGTTTCCATTGTAGTTGATAGTTGAGAGCTACCGAGAAGCAGTAAACACATGTATATTTCAGTTGAATGAATATAATAGAGGAGCATTGTCCCAAATGTGTGTCTTTCTTGCATCTATCTGAATGAATGAATGGTAGACTTTTTGTTATTTGAAATTCTCTGTTATTTCTTGTTCTTGTGTTTATGAATGCATTTACATGGTTGAATGTATGAATCTGTAAAGACTTAGATAAGTTTCAATTGTTTATCTTCTACGAGCAAGTGCAAGTGTGCATAGAGTCCGCAAGGAGTGCATTGACAGAGTTTGTTTAGACTCACAAGCTCAGAAGAGATAACGTAAAACTTATATGTGCAAGGAGTGCATAGTGTCCACAAGGTGTGCGTGACAGATTCCATTTTGACTCGGAAAGTTATGAAGAGATAGATTGAGGATGTTTGTCTGCAAGGAGTGCATGACAGAGTATTTTGACTTAGAAGCTCAGGAGAAGTAGCAAAAGTTGTCCATAGAGAAGCCAAGTTGTGGAGCAGGACATGTTGCAAGGCGTGCACAGGCCGAGATTTGACTGATGGTCGATGAGAGCATTTTAAGGAGGCAAAAGTTCAAGGAAGCACAATATCAGGAGGAAGAACGAAGAGAAATATTCAAAGGGAGGAGTCTCTTAAGGTTTCCTGAGATTAACACGATAGATCCATCCAGAAGGGATTGGGATCATTCCAGACCGTCAAATCTGGGAAAATTTTCACGAAGAATTAGCCATGAGGTGTTTCGGCAATTCGAAGTTCAGATCATTTCGAAGTGTTGATAAGTGGGATCGTTGAAGTCGTGAAGTCGCAAGGTGAATATTAACCATTGTCCTTGAGGAGACATGTGGCAAAAGATTAGAGAATTTGGGAGTTAGAGGTCCGGAGGGGTTGAGTGTGGAGTGAGTGAAATATTTTTGAAGTCGCGAAACCCAAAGTACAATTGGACCGTCATATCTGGGGAGACACGTGGGAGAGATCCACAAATTTGGGGAAAGGTGTTTCGAAAGGAAAAAAAGGTGGAGGTTGAAATATCGTCGAAGTCTAAAGTGGCGAAGGGGCTGGCCTGAGGTCAAATCTCATGGTCACATTAAGAGAAGAGTCTAGTGCGAGACTAGTACTCACGAATCGGTGTTGCCAAGCACCAAAGAGCGAAGTTTCAAGTAGTCTGAGATTGCATGTGACATCAAGGGGACCTGTGTGTGTGCATTTATTGTTCGATGTCTGTTGAAGGCTCAAAGAGATAATTCGTCTCAGGAGATTGAAGATCCAAGAGCGAGAGGTCACAGAATCCCCAGGAGGGAAGGGGGGTTGCGTCATCAAGTGGTATCAGATCCCACATAATTGATTTCTATAGGAAAAGAAGACATATAAGTAGGTTGATATCACCGAGTGGTATCAGAGCCCACATAATTGATTTTTGTAAGAAAAGGAGACAGATAAGTAGGTTGATATCATCGAGTTGTATCAAACAAATCAACACAATGTCGCCGAGGAGACGTGTGGAGCTACCAGTATAAAATAGATCTATGGAAAAGGAGATGCGAGAAATCAAAGCAAGGTTGGATGCCATGGAAACAATGCAAAGGAGAGAACTTGATGTTGGAGACGTCAGTGATGCAAAGAATGAATAAGTGGAAGTTGAAGAAGTTGTAGTGGAGGATGCTACAGAAGAGCGTTTTCTGAAAGTGGTTGTCAATTTGGGAGCTAGGGAAAAGATAGACATCCCAATGTATGAGGGTAATTTGGACGTCAAATAATTGCTTGATTGGATATGATCAATGGACAAGTATTTCGACTATGAACATGTTGATGAGGAGAAAAAGGTGAATCACATTGTCACCAGGTTAAAAGTACATGCAACACTATGGTGGGATGAACTGTGGGCTAACAGGAGAAGCAATCGAAAACAAAATATTAAGAGCTGGGATCAAATGGTAGCCAAGCTAAAGGCTAAATTCATACCCAAGGACTATCAGATAAATCTGTTCAGGAGATTGCAGAACCTGAGATAGAAAGGAATCACAGTCAAGGAGTACACAGAGGATTTCTACAAACTGAACATCAGGGCTGGACAAAGAGAGAGAGATGAGGAAAAAGTTGTTAGATACATCAACGGTCTGAGATATGAAATCCAGGAAAAACTTAGCATGATGACAGTAAGGACAGTGTAACATGCTTATCAGATTGTGTTGAAAGCAGAAGAGAAGTTGGCCAGAAAGCATAGTCAACAAAGTAGAGGAAGAATCTTAAATAGAGGAAAAGGAGTTTCCCATGACAAGGCAGAGAAGCCCAAAGGTGAGACGGAGAAACCACATAGCCACTCTGAAAGAGGAGCAATTTCCCGAGGAAGACAAAGTGGTGGTAGAAACTCTTTTCCTAGAGGAAGAGGAAGAGGTAAAGGAGGAGAAGTAAAGTGTTATGCCTATCGAAAGGTAGGACACATGTCTTGGGAATGCCCCGAGAGAAAGAAATAAGGAGGTGAAGCTCACATTTTGGAAGTGCAAAAGTGATATGTTGAGGCAGAATATGGGAGATCTTTGATGATGAATAAGGTTCTCTTAAATCCAGAGCCAGAGATTGAAAATCCAGTACAGAGGAACAATTTGTTCACGACAACTTGCAAGACTAAAGAAAGAGTTTGCAAGGTGATAATTGACAGTGGGAGCACTGATAATTTAGTATCCACAGAGATGGTGGAGAAGTTGGAGTTGGATACAACTACACATCCGACGCCGTATAAAGTCTCATGGTTGTAGAAAGTTCATCAGGTAACGGTAACTAAACAATACCTGGTTGAATTTAAAATAGGAGCATATAGAGATGAGATTATGTGTGACGTGATTCCCATGGATGTATTTCATGCTTTTTTGGGAAGACCATGGCAGTATGACAAAACTTTCATTCACGATGGGAGAATAAATACTTATACCTTGGAGAAGAATGGTAGGACACACATCTTGTTTCCAATTGAGGAGAAGAAAGTGAAGGAGAAGCCAGCATGAGCATACTTCTCATGTGTGGGAAGGAACTCCTGAGTGAAGTTAAGAAGGAATAGGAGATGCAATTTGTAGTAGTGAGGATGTCGAAATTTATCTTTACAAGTACTTATATGGAGGATCTTCCTAAGGAAATTCAGGCGTTGTTGGAAAATTTTGCTGACATAGTAGTGGATGAGTTGACGAGTTCATTGCCACCTATTAGAAGTATCATCCATCACATTGACTTGATACCAAGATAAAGCCTATCGAATAAATAAGAATATAGATTGACACCTCAAGAGAATGACGAGGTAAAAAGAGAAGTTTAGGATTTGTTAGAAAAAGGTTTGGTCAAGGAAATCTTGAGTCCATGTGCAGTACCAACTGTGTTGAGTCCGAAGAAGGATGGAGGATGGAGAATGTGTACAGACTCAAGAGCTATAAAAAATATTACCATTAGGTACAGGTTTCCATTGCCAAGGATGGATGACTTAATGGATTGTTTAAGTGGAGCGAACTATTTTTCAAAGATAGATTTGAAAAGTGGATATCACCAGATAAGGATGAGAGAAGGTGATGAGTGGAAAACAACCTTCAAGAAAAATGAGGGGTTGTATGAATGGCTTGTTATGCCGTTTGGATTAACAAATGCCCCAAGTACTTTTATGAGGTTGATGAATGAAGTGTTGAAATATTTTATTGGCAATTTTGTGATCTATATCTGGATGATATACTGGTCTTCAGTAAAACTGAAGAAGAAAATCCAAGGCACTTAACATTAGTGATGAGAAGATTGCAGTGGGAGAAGTTGTTGATAAACTTAAAGAATTTATATTTCATGAAAACATAACTCATTTATTTTGGTTTTTTGATCTCTTTGAATGAATTAAATATGGATCCCGAAAAGGTGAAAGCAATCAGATAATCATCGTCACCAAGAAGTATATTTGAAGTGAGAAGCTTCCATGGATTAGCGAGTTTCTATCGGAATTTCATCAAAAATTTTAGTGAAATCGGTGCACAAATGATGGATACAGTAAATAAAAGACATAAGTATTTCAAATGGATAGAAGAGGTTGAGAAGAGCTTCAATATATTGAAGGAGAAGATAACAGAACAATCGATTCTGTTTTTTCTAGATTTCGGGAAGACATTTCAGGTAAGGTGTGATGCGAGTGGAGTTGCAATTGGAGAGGTCTTGAGCCAAGATAATAGACCTGTTACATATTTCAGTGAGAAGTTGAATGATACTAAGAGAAAGTACTCCACATATGATAGAGAGTTCTATTCCATAATTCAAGCCTTGAAGAAATGGAGGCACTATCTCGTTCCAAAAGAGTTTGTTTTGTATAGCGATAATCAAGCTTTACAATTCATAACCAGAGAAGAGAAGTTAAACCAGAGATATGATAAGTGGATAGAGTTTATGAAAAATTTCACTTTTGTCATTAAACATATTTCTGATAATGCTAACAAGGTTGTTGATTCATTGAGCAGGAGATGTTTGATTCTACAGGAATTTCAAGTGAAAACCTTGGGGTTTGAACACCTTAAGGAAATGTATCATGATGATCCAAATTTCAAAGAAGCATGTGTGAATCCTGCACTCATTGATAGAAGCCAATGGGTTGAATATCTGATTCAGGATGGTTTGTTGTTCAAAGGGTGCCAATTTTTCATACAAAAGTGTTCGATGAGGGAGAATTTGTTGAAGGAAAAGCATAGTGGAGGTTTATCCGGACATTTCGGCCATGAAAAAACATTTTCATATTTGAATGGTTCGTACTATTGGCCATGTATGAGAATAGAGGTGGAGAAGTTTGTGAACAGATGTAAGATTTTCCATTATGCAAAGGGAAAGAAGTAGAATATTGGGTTGTATCAACCATTGCCTATTCCAGAGAGGCCTTGGGATGCAGTAAGCATCGATTTCATGTTGGGATTGCCAAGGACACAAAGAGGAAGTGATTCCATATTTGTGGTTGTTGAAATATTTTCAAAGATGGCACACTTTATCCCATTCAAGAAGACCAGTGATGCAATGCACGTTGCTAACTTGTTTTTCAAGGAATTTGTGAGACTTCATGGGTTTCCCAGGAGTATAGTTTCAGACAAGGATACCAAATTTGTTGGTCATTTTTTGGACAAAATTATGGAAGAAGCTGGGAACGAAACTATCCTTTAGTTATACATATCACCCTTAAACGGATGGGCAGACTAAAGTGGTGAATCATAGTTTAGGAGATTTGCTGAGAATTTTGGTCATTGAACATCAGACTCAGTGGAATCATATTCTAGCACAAGCGGAGTTTGCTTACAATGACTCGGTAAAGAGAAGTACTGGAAGGAGTCCATTTTAGATAGTGTATGGAATGAATCTGAGAGGAGTGTCAGAGTTAAGAGATCTGGAGCAAAGTGAATTTAGGAGTGTTGGAGCTGAAGAATTCATTGCAAAAATGAAGAAGCTTCATAATCAGATCAAAGAGAAGTTGAAGAGGAGTAACAATGAATATAAACGCAGAGATATCAACATAGGAGGAAACTTCAATTTGAAGTTGGAGATAAAGTTATAACACATCTTAGGAAGGAGAGGTTCCCAAGGGGAACATATAATAAACTAAAGCTGAAGAAGATTGGACCGTGCAAGATCCTAAGAAAATTTGGGGAGAATGCTTATGAGATAGAGTTGTCGGAAGATGTGCGTATATCGCCCATATTCAATGTTGCATACATGTATCCTTATAGGGAATATGGAACTGGAGGACCCGAAGATCATAAAGAGATCTAGTGGAAAAAGAAGATGCACATAGCAGAAAAGCCGCAGATAGAGCAGACCGTAGATTGGTGAATTGGTAAGAAAACTAGAAGGAAAACATATTTTGAATATTTGGTAAAATGGAAAGGACTCCCAATAGAAGATGTTAGTTGGGTAAGCGAAGCGAACATCCAGAAGCATGGAAGGTCATTGCAGGAGCTCATGGACAGGAGTCCATAATATTTTCATCTAGAGGAGTATGATGCAGGAGCATCGCCATCAAAGCATGAGCGGAGGACAGCTAGGCACACTAGTGTGCATTTTGAAGCAAATTTTAAATTTTGAAGAAGGCGTATCACGCAAATATTTTGAAAATAATTGTAATTAAATAACATCTTTAATGTTTTGAGGCAAATGATCTCATAAGGATCATCGGAGAATGTAATTTATTTTAATGAAGCCACGTGTAGTACAGATTCGATGTGTTCAATCTTATCTGTTTGTCACAAACATTTATTGTAATAAATTCTAGTAGTTGAATTCTTTTATTTCGATAGGATATCTTTAGAATAGTTGGAGGGAAAGGCTCAAAGATCCCCTCTTGTATAAATCTTTTTATTGTTGCCCAATAGAAGTTGTTGAAAGGTTGTTGAATCTATTGTATAGGTTGCCATTGTAGTTGAGAGTTGAGAGCTACCGAGAAGCAGTATATGAACACATGTATATTTCAGTTGAATGAATATAACAGAGGAGCATTGTCCCAAATGTCTTTTGTTGTTGCGTCTATATGAATGAATGAATGGTATACTTTATGTTATTTGAAATTATCCTTTATTTCTTGTTCTTGTGTTTATGAATGCATTTACATGGTTGAATGTATGAATCTGTAAAGATTTAGATAAGTTTCAAATGTTTCTCTTATACGAGCAAGTGCAAGTGTGCATAGGGTCCGTAAGGAGTGCATTGACAGAGTATGTTTTGACTCACGATATCATAAGATATAATGTGGAACTTATATGTGCAAGGAGTGCATAGCATCCGCAAGGTGTGTGTGACAGAGTCCATTTTTACTCAAAAATTTATGGAGAGATAGCTTGAAGAAGTTTTTCTGTAAGGAGTCCATGACAGAGTATTTTGACTTGGAAGCTTAGGAGAAGTAGTGAAATTTGTCCACATAGAAGCCAAGTTGTGGAGGAGGACATGTTTCAAGGCATGCATAGGTCGAGATTTGACTAAGGGTCGATGAGATCATTCTAAGGAGGAAAAAGTTCAAGGAAGAACAAGCTCGGGAGGAAGAACGACGAGAAATATTCAAAGGGAGGAGTCTCTTAAGGTTTCTCGAGATTAAAGTGAGAGATCCGTCCAGGAGGGATTGGGATCATTCCAGGCCATCAGATCTAGGAAAATTTTCATGGAGAATTATTCATGAGGTGTTTCGGCATTTTAGAGTTCAGAGAATTTCGAAGTGTTGAGAAGTTCTATCGTCGAAGTCACGAAGTCACGAGGAGAATCTTAACCATTGGTTGTGAGGAGACATGTTGCAGTGTATTAGAGAACCCGGGTGTTAGAGGTTTGGAATATTTGAGTGTGGAGTGAGTGAAATATTTGCGAAGTCGTGAAACCTAAAGTACAATTGGACCATCATATCTGGGGAGACACGTGGCAGAGATCCGTGGATTTGGGGAAAGGTGTTTCGAAAGGAAACAAAGGTGGAGGTTGCAATATCACCGAAGCCTGAAGTGGTGAAGGGGTTGGCTCGAGATCACATCCCATGGTCACATTAAGAGAAGAGTCTAGCGCGATACTAGTACTTAGGAATCGGTGTTGCCAAGCGCCAGAGAGCAGATTTGAAAGTAGTATGAGCTTGCAGGTGACATCAAGGGGACTTGTGTGTGTGTATTGATTGTTCAAGGATTTTTGAAGACCCAAAGAGATAATTTGGCTCAGGAGATTGAAGATCCAAGACCGAGAGTTCACAGAATCCCTAAGAGGGAAGGAGGGTTGTGTCATCATTTGGGCAAATAAATTTCTCAGAAATTAATAAATAGATTTCTATAACAGTAAAAAGAGTGGAATTGCAACATGTAGTTGTTGTAAGTTTTCACTCATAATTCAGATTGAGGCATGAGTACAGTCGTTGGGAAGATGTTTCGGGGAGGAATGCATAAAGAAAATAAAAATTTGAATTGGTGCAATGTTTCCTTCATAAATTTATGAAGAAATAACCTCTATTCTATAAGATGAAATTTTTTATGCTGTGCATATTTCTAGAAGTAATTATTATATGCACATTTCTTGCAGAATTAGAGGTACGGAAAGAAAATTTAGTTATTATATGAGGATTGGAGTTATGGAAGATGCTCAAGTATCTTACAACCATAAGAAAGAGAATAGAGGTCTCCATGTCAACATGGGGAATGTTGAGACATAGTCAAATGGAAGAAGAGATAGGCAAGAGCATGTCACTATGATAAGTCTGCATAGGGAAGTGCAAAGCTACATAGYTGATAATGAAAGKATTAKGAAGGATTAGGAAGAGAAACTTCATAGCTTGAACATGTTGCATAAGAAGGTTAACAAATATTCTGGCACCAAAAAAGAAACTATTTTTATACAAGTATCGGCATCTATATCCCATAACAAAAGAGATGATCATGGAAATGATAGGAATTCAAGAAGCATGAGTAGGCACCATCATTCTGAAAGGCATTCCACTAGAAGAACTCGTGCAAGTTTAGGGCCACAGAACAACCCAAGTGTGTCTCTTGTTTGGAGGCAAAGAAGAATTCATGATGTAGACATCTTGCAAGGTGATCTCAATAAAATCAAGCCACCTACTTTCAATGGTGAGCATAGGAAAGGAGAAGAGGAAAAGGTATGGTTGTTGGAAATGAAGAGATATTTCCAGCTACATGATTACTCCTCCCAAGTAGAATCTATAATTGCCACCTACAACTTACAAGGAAAGGAAGTCATGTGGTGGGATCAGCTTAAGTAAGCCAAGAACCTTGTGTTGGATTACTAAGAGGGTGGGGTGAATCAGTAATAGAGAAATTTAATCATTTTTAACCACATAATCCAAGTGTTATATCAATGTAAAATTAGCATCCAGTAATTGCAGATTAAATAAGCAATGAACAAATGAACAATCATACACATACATAGTACACCACGGAACACTTTTTATTATATGTCTTGAATAATTACATTCATTGGAAGCACCAACTTCCTTTGTTTTCCAGATACAACTGGAAGGAGGCTCCAACCCCCTAGTTTCTCAAGCTACAACCTGAGGGAATCTCCAACTCCCCAATTCTTCGGCTATAACCAAAAGGAGTCTACAACCTCCTAATTTCTCTGGATACAACCGAAAGGTGGCTACAACCACCTATCCTTGCCCCATCCAACCACCCTAACGTATAGGTAGAATGATGAAACCACTGTCACACTATCATTGTGACATATACCACTATACAACTGTATTAACCTGTACTAGTGACCTACATCTAACCTGTACAACTTCCCTCTAATCAATATGTACCTGAACTGAAAATGTATCAACAAAAATACAAAAGGTACGTGACATGTAGTGTTGCAGCACGCGTATGTGCGTGCCCTATCTGTTATGCAGTCCGCGTATGTACGTGCCCTATCTGTTATGCAGTCCGCGTATGTACGTGAATAAACTATTATGCAGCCTACATAGGCCTTTTGAAAACTAGGGTTTCCTTTCTCTTGAAAACTTCTGACCCTATGTAACTTCTTTCACATAGATCTGTAACCTATCACTGAATCCAAACTGTATCTGTACCATGTGCTTGCATCCTCTTTACCCAAAATCTATATATATATCTCTAGTCATGTGCCATATAATTGTGTGTAATCATAAGCAAGTATAATATCCCTCGCATGATCCAGACATAAAACCCTCCCTAGTATTCAACCTCTCAATACATCAACCACTTCACAAATAGAAGATCTCAACCATGTCCCATAAAAACCCTTAGTAATATGCCAAGAAATACAAGATGTGCCACAACTCTAACAAGATGTAGTTATGACTTATACAAAAGTTTCCATGCAGCCATTGGTCTCTCTAGGGAGAATTCTTAAATCTCCATAACCATTTCTCATGCATACATCAAAATCCAACTATTCATAGAAATAAGACATACCTTTTTGAACCAATGGATAGATATGATGTATCTGAGCACTGTAGAACTTCCTAGGAGCTTGATCTCAAAATCTAGAACCTCTGCATCTTCATTTTCTCAATTTTTCATGGCTTTACCAACATGTACGCACCCTAATACACTGCCAGCCTGCATACGTACACACCCTAATACACTGTCAACCCACGTATGCCTCAGTATGTACGCACCCTAATATACAGTCAACCCGCATATGCCTCAGAAACTAGGGTTTTTTTGTATTCGTTGTAAGGCCGAAACTTTCGTCGTCAACCCTTCGTACTCCCTCAGAATTTCACAACTTCAGATGTATCAATGAGTACTTGCAATAATCCTTACACAACAAAAGATACGCAATGTGTTCAAGTGTGATTGAAATGAGAGAGCCTTGCCTCTTATTTATACTTTCATGTAGCATCCCACTGTCCTTATTTTAGGGAGTTCTCCATTAAATTTATTATTTAAATAATTTATTTTGCAAACACTTTGACTTTTTAGGGCTTCTAGATGACTCGTGAGGGTCCTCCAATTTCACATGGCCATAACTCTCTAACCGTGAGGATTTACGTGATTTTACACATACCACCGGAAATGGCATGACAAGCACTATACATCTAGGATAGTTTCACTGAAAAATTCACTGAACTCCATATCATTATTCCACAATTAAGAATGGTTTCTCTAACCATACTTCTAGGATAACTCAATCCACAAAGTGTCTTCCCCTGAGGGATTTCACCATAAGGGGACCACTTTGGAGTTCATCCATTTGTACTTCTTATCAACTATGACAAGACAATAATGAGTCATCTTTACATCAAAGAAAATCGGTTCCATTACCCAAACCTTTGTGCTACCGTAATTTCTTCAAGGGTTGACATCAATGAAAACCAACCTTAATCAACAATCTCCCCCTTTGGCATTGATGGCAACACTCTGACGCAATATTGAAATCATGTCATGCAATACTGAAGTCATATCACTCATGCTCCCCCTAGAACCATGCCTCTGTCCTCTACATCTATGTGACCATTTCTCCCCCTAGAATCATGCCTCTATCCTCTACATCTGATAAAACTCTCCCCCTTTGTCATCAATGGAAAAGGTATCTTTCCATTCGGGGTTGCTCCCCCTAACTGAACTATCCTCTTTATGGTACTTCCTTATGTACATCTAAGACATATAAGATAAACATTCAAAAGCATTCATTTTGGAGTAGACATAACTCTGAGTCTCTGGCGAAGATACTCAAAGGCTTCCCATGGAAGTGGTTTTGTAAATATGTCTTCCACTTGTTCTTTTGTGCCCACATACTCAAATTTGATGTTATTTTCTGCAATGTGTTCCCATAGAAAGTGATACTTGATTGGAATGTGCTTCATCTTGGAGTGCATCATCGGGTTCTTTAAGATATGGATGGTGCTTGTATTATCAAAATAGATTGGAATGGGCTCATCATACTCAATATGCATATCTGTCATAGTTTGTTTCATCCAAAGAACTTGTGTACAAAATGATGTTGCTGCAATATACTCTGCCTCGGTTGTAGATGAATATATTGATGATTGTTTATTTCTTAGCTATGATACTAAGCACTCACCCAAGTAGAATGTTTCTCCACTGGTGCTTCATCGGTCATCAATACAACTTGCCCAATCTTCATCTGTGTAGGCAATAAGTGATATATCCTTTCCTTTTGGATACCATAATCCAAAATCTTTTGTTCCTTTGTGATATTTAAAAATCCTCTTCACTGCTAATACATGTGATTTCTTTGGTGCTACTTGAAATCATTCCACCTATCCAATTGTCTGCATTACATTTGGTCTAGATGTTGTCACATATAGTAGGTTGCCAATCATTGACTTGTATTTCCTCTCATCTGTATACTTTCAATCATCTTTGCTCAACTTGACACTGGTTTGCATGGGAGTGATAACTGGTTTTCAATCTTCCATTCTGAACCTCTTTATCATTTCTCTGATATACTTGGTTTGGGAAATAAAAATTCATTGGTTTCTTTGACGTATCTGAAGTCCCAAAAATAAGGATAGTTCTCCAAGTAATGACATTTCAAATTCATTCTGCATATCCTTTGCAAATTTCTAGCTTAACATGTCATCATCACTACCAAAAATAATATCGTCAACATAAAATTCAATTAATAAAATACTATCTTGAATTATCTTGATGTAGAGGTTATTGTTTGCGCTTCCTTTTCTGAACCATGCATGTTGTAGATATTTATCCAGTCTAGAGTACCATGCTCTAGGAGCATGTTTTAGACCATACAAGGTCTTCTTTAATTTACACACATAATCTACTTTCTTTGACAACTGAAATCCTTCTGGTTGTTCAATGTAGACTTCTTCTTCAAGTTCCCCATTCAGAAAAGTCGATTTTACGTCCATCTGATACACTTTAATATTTTTGGAGCATGCATAAGCTAAAAGAAATTAGGTTGCTTCCATTCTGGAAACTAGGGAAAATTTCTCTTCAAAGTTGATTCCTTCAACCTATGCATATCCTTTACATACCAATCTAGCTTTGCTCCTTGTAACCTAGGGACCATTATTCTGTTTTGACTGTGAACTGTTGTATGCACTACCTGTGTCCAAAATATATCTGTCAATTTGGAATCCATTAGCATTGTTCAGGCCATTTCTTGTACTGTCATGTTCTTTCTTTCAACAACTCCATTCTGTTGAGGTGTCCTAGCAACGAAGAATTGTCTTTTTATTCCATGACTGTTGAAGTATTCCATAAATTCCTTTGAAGTGAATTTTCCTTCATTATCAGATCTCAAGCATTTGATTTTTGAATCCATTTCATTTTCAACCATTTTCTTGTAGATCTTGAAGTTTTCAAAATATTCTTGCTTATTCTTGAGAAAGAAAACTGCAGTCATTCTTGTATAATCATCAACCAATAACATAAAGTATTTCTCACCTTTTAAACCCTTTTTTGTAGTTGGTCCAACTAGATCAGTATGCACAATTTCTAGTGGTCTTGTCATTGAATATTCCTTTGATTTGAACCTAGTCTTTGTTTTCTTTCCTTGTTGACAATGCTTGCATAAAGTGTTGGTTGGTTCCATGATCTAGGGCATTTCTTTGACTGCTTA
>JASDQU010253376.1:0-13101 GCA_032191745.1 Picea mariana
TGACCTCCAAAGTCTTCTTTTTATTCCAATATGAGAAAGAGTGTTACAATAGCAATGATACACAAGCAATTTCTTCCAAGGCTCCAACTAACTCACAATGAGGGAGAATGCCTTGCTTTATACAATTTTGGGTGGAGATCCCAATGAGGAGGGCGCACCATGTGGAGAGGGAGGGGGCACCAAGTGGTAGAGGAGGGCAGCCAAGTGTTGGAGATGGCTGCCACCTCTCCCTTTATCTCAAATCACGACATGTGTGGAAAGGTGGGAGTGTGAGGGTGCGCCACCTCTCAAGAGGTTGGCTGCCCCATATGGGAGTGCGCCACCTCTCAAGAGGGGCGCACCTCTTCCTTGGCACATGCTAAAAATCAAACAAATATATGCCCACTTTATTGCTTTGACCTTTGAACCTCATCCTCTTGCTGCCAGATAGCCTTTAGAGGCTTTATTTTGTCTCCAACATGTCAAAACATGTTTCCTTGATTTTTGCATATGCTGAGTTTTTGATTTTATTTTGATTTTATTTGGGTTTTGTGAGCAAAAATGACTTTTAAGTGATTAAAATCACTATTTTTGCTCAACTAAGTGGGTACTTAGGTAATATGGGTGCTCTAGGTCCAAAAATGAGCATCCCCATGGCCTATTAAGTCCTTTAGTACCTCTTTTTTAATACATCTTTATTTTTTAATTAAAAATTGTTGAACTCTGACAATTTTTTAATTAACTGAAAAAATAAAAAAAACCTAAGGGGGACTTAGTACATTTCCATAAGACTCTAGGAGAATGTTTAGCATGGTAATATACATTAGACACTAGGCTTAGATCCATGCTCAAGGCTAACCATGGGCATATAGTCCAGCTCTGGAGGAATTGAGTGAAAAAACTCATAAATTATAAATTGCCTGAAAACGGAAAATATAATTTGTAAGTAAAAAAAACACTTCAGAGTATAACTCACGCTTAGGACTTAAGGTGGCTAAGACCTTTTACAAGTTCATCATGCAACATCCCTTATTACAATTTTTTATGGAAATGTGAAAGAAACAGGGTGGTCTTTACGACCGGCTGAACTTTGAATTTTGAACAACAATGTTCAAACTTTGGCGGCTCGCTGGAAGTCCATCCTAGTGCAACTTTGATGGATAAAAGGTAACATTGCCACCTTTAGTCACCAAGCCAGGGTAGTGTCCCTTGACTAGATTCTTGAGAGAAAAGGCAATAAAAAGATAAAAAACAATAAGACAAGACCTGGTTAGAGGATATGAGGTCTCATCACGAGCCAACCTATTAGCTCCATAAGCATCTAGCGATGACACTACCAGCATCTGGTCACCACGCCAGGGTAGTGGCTCTTGGTGGCATGGCCAAGAGAAAGGGGGTCTCATCACGAGCCAACCTTCTCATTTTCGTGAAATGTTTGTGGCTAGCATTGCCACCACTGGTCAGCAAGCCAGTGCAGTGTCCTTTGATTAGCATCTTGGAAAAAATGAAGATTAAAAGGCACAAATGGGCTTGTAAATATTTGCATCCATGACAGGTGCAACTCACCCTCCACAGAGGCACCCACTGGTAAGCCATCCTTGCTATCACTGCACCTTTTGCCCAGGCATCCCCATCTTACCTCACCCACTTGCATGACTTAGATTTAATCCTTTCCAGAAACATCCCTCTACTAGTAGACACTAGCCCAATAAGACGTCCTGTCACTTCCCCCAAACTTGTATTGCAGACTTGTATAATCTCTTTGAGCACTAGATTGGGGTAAAGGGGTTTTATGCACATGTTTAATAAATATTGATGATTAGATGTGATTGACATTGCTATGATCCCTGTGACTTATGAGCCCATGGAGGGTGTAGCTGTTGATGTGCTGGATCATGCCCGACGAACAGGTACCACTTTGGACAGGTACACATGGGGAGATGATCAGTTCGGACCTCCATGGGGCTGAAGAGCCCACCTGATGGATGCTGAGACCCCAACAGGGGGCAGAGACAGGGCATAGTGCTTTTACTAGGGAAGAGCAGAAGTATCCACCAGAGGCAGCTGAGCAGACCTGTACCTAGGGGGATTGAGCCCTCTCCATAGTAACGTTGGCCTTGGAAGGCCCAGGACGTCTCCTAGGATGCCCATGATGTCTCCTAGGATGCCCATGATGTCACCCAACAATATGGACGTTTTGGGAGGCAGATATGGCAATTGTGGCACGTGTGGCAGCTTGGAGAAGCCCAAGGAGGGCTAACGTTTTGCTCCAGGAGGCTGCATTTTCCCTAAAAGGGGCTAACGTCACCCTAGAAAAGGGATGACTCCTCACTATTGCTTGATTAGGGTTTAATTCAAACATTTAATGTGAAACAATATGATTTTGGTATTTTGGCCTTGTCGGCCTTTTTATGACCTAAAATGTAATTTAGGTCATGGTTACTTTATAAATTGAGGGTTTTGACTCTCATTTTTTCATCATCTTTCACTCACTAATTAGTGCGGTCTGAAATTTGCGCCCTTCTTAGGGTTATTGGCTGAAATATTGAGGCGCACTTGTTGAAGGAAGATTTTACTTGGCATTTTTGGCATTTCTCTTGGTGGAAGGTGTTACAACTAGGGTTTTGTTACATGTTTTCTTGGTTTATGTAAGTGAATTTCTGCAAACACTTCTTAATTGAATGGTTTAAGTTTCATTTACTTGCATATGTTATTATATTTTGCTGAATCAAACCCTAGGTGACAAGCACTAATTGATGTCCTTGTCTCATGTCCCCATCAAGATTTTTAGCCATTTGATTTGCATGAAGAAGATAGAGCCTTTCCATTGCAACACTCTATTCTTCCTCCTAGCCTAGCCGTTTTTCCTTGTTGAGTTAAGAAGGAGAAAAACGCACCAAGGCCTAGCTCTTCTATACCTGGTGAGCCGTTTTTCCCTAGGGTTTGCCTAGTGAATCCTTGCTATAGCAACACATCACTTGCTAATCCTCTTGTCTTAAATCAATCATCATTCAAGCTAGCCGTTTTTGCCATCAAGCTAAGGAAGGAGGAGAGACCACTGAGGCCTAGGTATTCTACACCAAAGTGAGCCTCTCTCCCCTAGGGTTTCATCTTTGAGGCCTTGGCATAGCAAGACCTCACAGTTTAACTCTCTTGTCCTTAGTTTTACCATTATCACTTAGTCCTTCAGCTTTTGCGTCCTCTCTTTGACTCCATATGCCCTAATAGCGCACTGGTCTAAGGCCTCTTGCATTGAGTGATTTGGTCATAAAACAAACTTCCAATACTTTGAACAAACCCTAACTCTTTCTACCCTAGCCTAGACTAACCCTACTAACTATATTGTTGCCGTCATCTTTCTATGCTATAAACACCTATATGCAATTGAGTGAGTGGCTGGCAATTGAGTGATTGGCTAAAGCGTTGCTTCAAGTATTGCTACATTAATGATAAATTGCCATTACTTATTGTGAAGTGCCTGTAGCACTTATTGAGAAGTAATATATATATATTGTAATGATAGCTATCTTGTAAACATTGATTTACTTCGTTAATATCATTGTACAATTGCTTAATTATCAGAAAAGTCATTGATTATATGAAGTACTAACCAGCAAGCAAGCTTGAACATATAGTTTCTTGTTGCTTTGTCTCGGGCAGGTACTCTTATTGGTTATTACTTCCGGTTTTCTTTCATCTTTATTGGCTGTTTAGCCAGGACTTTCTGATCAGGTGGTGACTTGTGAGGGGGATTATTATCACTTAGCCTTCTAGCTTTTGCCTTTTCAAAACCCATGTCACCGGGGACGTCTCCCTTAGGCCTTACCTCCCTAAACAGAAAGAACCTTCCCATCGAGGTGACAGTGGGTGGGATTGGTTCAGTTACGACAGTTTGGTATCCTTTCATCCATCCATTATCCTAACTACAAACTGCGCGATAACAGTAATGTTAAAAATTTAAGTAAAAGGATAAAAAGGAAAGATAAAGATTTAAGTAAACCATTAATTGCCAGCGTTTTTGGTTAAACCCTTTAAAAAAAAAATTCAATCTTGCATGTTGGTGGGGTCTAGTACCTACTTGACCAAGTCAAGCCCTTCTCCTTCCTTCTCCAACAACAACAAACAAAAATGACAAAAAAAACTCAAAAAATCTGCTTTATGAGGATGATTTCCACTAACTGGCCATGACTTTTATGAAAAAGTCCCGACTTTTACCAAAAAATCGCGAACTTTTTCAAAAGAGAAAAAGTCGCAATTTTTATGGGCCGATTTTTCGTGAAGCAGAAAAAATCGCGAGTTTTTGAAAAAGTCCGAGTTTTTGAAAAAGTCCCGATTTTTCGGCGATTTTTTCAACACTGGTTTGAACTTCCCAGGGGGAAAAGGCTTGGAAGAGGAAGGGTTTTGGGAAGGTAGAGTCGCAAGATGAGCTTCAAGAAGAGCTCATCAAAAGGTGAAAAGGGAACGTCCTTTGGGTGGAGTTGCCAGGCAAGCTAGGGAAGAGGCTTTGGGATAGCTTGCCAAAGTGTCGTTAGGATTATGAAGAGGCTTCAAAATCCTCCCCGACAACGGCGCCAAAATGTTATCGTACAAGTTTTAGGTTGGGCAAAGCTCGACCCAACCACCAAAATGGCGACAACTTAGAGAGCACCTACCCACTGTCACCTTAGGCAGGTGTTCCCGTCACTTTAGAGGTGAGGTAGTCACCTCAAGGGGAGAATCGCGGTGACCCTAGGGGGAATCGAGATGGAAAATGAGATGTATGAATGGATGCCCCTAAAGGTCAAGTCTTTAGATGGAAAAGGGAACTTGGTAATGAGTCTTGAGGGTTGCTTGAGGTTGCCAATGCTTTGAGTGGCCTGCCAAGAAAAAATACCTACTCGAGACACAAGGACAACCAAGTATACAATGCAGTATGTTAGGTGGACAAGCAAGTTAAGCTTGCTGTCCCTAATTTGCAGCAGCAGATCGATCAATTTATCAGCAATTATTAAACCATGACAAGTGCAAGAAGAGCTAGTATAAGTGAATTTGAAAGCACAAGAGTTAAACTAGCAACTGACTAAGGATTGGCATGCACTTTGACATTTAAAGCAACGCTGTCATATAATATCTTTGCAGTGAAATTTATCAGCCTTATGGCTGTAGCAAACCAAGCCTTATAACAGAAAATTTAACCAACAAAAATAACACTAAATTAGCCTAAAAGATGCGCCTAGGTTAGTAGTTTGTTAGGGCGAAGTTTTAGCAAGTTTCTAGTGTTAGTTTAGGAATTATCTAGGTTTAGAGGGTTAGATCTCTGCAGCCCTAATGGCTGTGGGTTAGTTTTATTACAGAAGCAAGTTTTAGTGGGTAAAATGGGACTCCTCAATGAGGCAAGATAGCCTAAGGCCCTAAGGAGATTATGTCTTGAGGCCCTCAGGTTGCAGATATGGAGTGCCGAGAGACTACATGACTAGCAATACCCTTTTACACAGATGGAAAACCCACTCACCACCACAGATGGTCACAGATTTGCAGATGGCATCCACCACATCAGCTAGCTTCCGGAAGGCAATAGGCCTTGCTCCATGAGGTACAAGTTAGTGTTATGGTGAGCATCATTTCAATATTTAATCCATTTGAGTATGTTGTATCTTAGATTGCTCTAGATTTCATGATATATGCTTGGACATTATGCCTTTTTCCCTGCTTCACCTTGGTGGTTGACATTGTGCCCTAGTAAGTGGTCTTCCTTGGGGATGGGTTTGCTACTGGAGATCCCTTAAAGAGCCATCGTACCGTTCCCGACCATACTTACCACTTTCCATCATTATTCCCCTCCATTTCCTTCTCTCTTGGGATTTTAGGGTGTATTGGCCCAAGAAGGGGTTGTCCCTCATTCTATGGGAAGAAGGGGCTGAAGGCCCAGAGGGATTGATGTTGGGTAAAAAATAAAAGCCTTGTATAAACCTTCTAGATGCTTCGCCCAGGGATCACCCAAGAAACAGTGAAATGCTTATCTTTGAGTAAAGGGGACCCACAATATAATAAAGAATGCTTAAAAGGTTAGTTGAAGGATAGGAGGTCTCATCACAAGGCGACCTATCACGTCCATGAATATCTAGTGGTATGACATTGCCATCATCTGGTCACCAAACCAGGGTAATGGCTCTCAGTTGCATAGCTGAGAGAAAGGGGGTCTCATCATGAGCTAGCCTTCTCATTTCCACTAGGTGTTTGTGGGTGACATTGCCATCATTTGGTCACCATGCCAAGGTAGTGACCTTCAACCTCTCCTTATGTTATATTGAAAGAAAATACAAAGAAAGAAAGATAAAAGGCAATTGATGGGCTTGGAAAAAGTGCATTGCGGACGAAGGTACCAGACACTCTCTACAAAGGCACCCATGAATGAGACACTACGACCCCTTATATGTCATGAGCCCTATACCCATTGAGTCTTGACCCCAACCACTTCATCCACTTTACATGGCTTAGAGGGATCTTTTGGAAACTCTCCTTGACCTAGGGAAAAATCTACCCAATAGGACACCTCGTCAACCCTCCATATTCAAGCTTGACAAATCGCATAGTGTCTTTGAGCATTTAATTGTTTGATATAGTGATCTTTGATGCACATGCTTAGGTGGATCATTTATTGATTGGATTCACTTATCATGATGTTATGACTTGAGATCCTTGGAGGGCGTGCTTGTTTGTCTTTGCAGGACCTAGCTGGTGGACAATTTTGGAAGAATAAGCCTAGCTTGGGCTTCCATGGGGCTACAAGCCCATAGGTTGGATACTAAGGGCACGCATGCCGGATGAGAAAGATCAGACTTGGAAGGCCTTGAAGATGATTTGGACAACATAGCCTAGCCCCCACATGCCAAACGTTTTGCCTAGGACAGGCAAAATGTCACTCCTAGAGGCATGATGTCACTTAGGGGGGTTAGGGGTTGGTGGTGAGGTGCCACTCATTGACACATGGGCGTTTTGAGAAGAAGATGGTCTTCATCATGAGGAGATTGTCTAGATGCTTGACATGTGGCCTTTGGAGGCCTACCCATGCTTTTCCAACACCAACGACTTCTTCAAAGTGGCAAAACGTCCCCTAAAGGGGAGACGTCCATGTAAAATTAGGGTTTATTTGTGCAAAAAATGAAACTTTAGATGAATTATTTAATATTAATTTGTTAAGGGGGGCAAGATTAGGGTTGTTGACCCCTAGTCTTGTGGTTTACCCCTTAATTTGTGGACAAGTCACTTTGGTGACATTTTGTATAAATAAGAGATCATAAGATCTCATTTTAACATAACTCTCCCTCATTGTGAGAAGTATTGGTCTGAAATTTTCGCTACACTTGGCTCTATTTGTCTCTCATGCACTTGTTTATGGCTATATTGATGAATGGTTGATGGAGGAGTGAGGCGCTAGCCTTGGATGAATGCTTTCTAGCTTTTATGGTGGATTATCTTAACATCTTTCTTGATTTTGGTATGCTCTTTTACTTTTATGCTATCATTCTTTCAAGTCAAGGACTGTTGTGCTAGGAGCTAGGTGGGAAGTATAAGGGCATACACCCCCACCATAGTCCTCATCATTTTATGCTTCGTGTTATTGGTTAAATAAGGGTTTGCTAAGAGAAGTATAAGGGCATACACCCTCTTAGCTTAAACCCTAGCTAGAGAAACTTGCCTTAAGAAGTAAAAGGGCTTACACCCCCAAGGAGGTAGCCTCTCTAGCCCTTTCTTTATTTGACTCCATTAACCCAATAGTAAAGGCACTAGTCATATTTTTTGCATTGGAGATATAAAATCATTGCCTTGGGAAACGTGAAATTTTATCTTTTGAAAGGTCTCTTGCTTGGAGTTGGTTTGCCTCATTGAGAGGAGTCTTCCCCTACAAGGGCGTCCCCTCTCTCCCACTACTTTACTTGCTGTTACAAACCCTAACCTACAACCATTAGGGCTGATCTAACCTAGATAAACTACTAACCATAACTCCTAAACTAACCCTAGACTAGCTCCTCAATTTTTCACACTAACTCCACTATTTAGGGCATATCTTTTGGGCTAATTGTTGGCATATCTTGATGGTGTAATTAGCTGATATAAGTGACTGAAAGCTACAACCATAAGGCTGCAATTTTCTGCAGAAATATACATGTTACAACAACTTGCTTTATTTAGCTTCAAAGTGCCATTTTCAGCCTATATTCATTGCTAATCTTGATGTTGATTTGCTTAACTAGTTTAGATCCTTGCATGCTGATTTATATGCTTTATTTACTGATATAAACAATCATCTATTGCTGCAAATTAGGGATAGCAAGCTTAACTTGCTGATCCATACTAACATATATCATTGCAAGTTGGATTTTCTTGTGTATCGGGCAGGTACAATCATCCGGAGAAGTATTATACTTTTGGGGCAACAATCACTTGACTTACAAGGCATCTCTTCCCACATTTCACTCCACTTAGACTTGACCTCTAGGGGCTTCACTTCCATCTCTATCCATATCCATCTCATTCCCCCTAGGGTCACCAAGATCGCCTTCCTAGAGTGACCTAGTCACCCTTGAAGTGCGGGACCTACATCGAGGTGACATTCGAGGTGACATAGAGTGACCTAGTCACCCAAGTTGTAGCTCATCCTTTGTGGTTGGGTCGAGCTTTGCCCAACCTACAACTTTCGCTATAATAAGAGAACTTTAAAACTTCAACTTTTCACATCTACCAATGCAAATGTTTTATTTCTCCAATGCAACGATTAGTGCCTTTGGTTAATGGATTAATGGGGTCATAAAGTAAAGAGCTAGAGCTACTACCTCCTTGTGGGTATAAATCTTCTTATTCCCCAAGGCAAGTAACCTAGCTAGGGTTTGGTCTAAGGGGTGTATGTTCTTATACTTCCTTAGCTAACCCTTGCAAAGAATAATTCTATGCTTTAATTTATGGTGGAGCTAAGGTAGGGGTGTATGCACTTATACTCCTTACCTAGCCCTAGCAAAAATCAACCTTGAGCTTGAATTACAAATGATAGCGACAAGTAAAATGTCTTACCAATCCAAATAGCAACAAGAAAAACCATAACATGCCAAGATAAAACCACCACAAATAGCTAGAAAAGACCTCCAAGAGCTAGCGCATCTTCATCATGTAGTCCATAACCAAAGAGAACACCATACCATAGCACAAGAGGACAAAAAGCTTGAAGGTAGTGGAAATTTCAGTCCGTACCTCTTCACAATGGGAGAGTTATGTTTTAAATGAGATTCACATGATCTCTATTTATACAAAATGTTTATCACATAGTTTGTCCACTTAGCAAGGGTAAAACATAAGATAAGGGGTCCACAACCCTTATCTTACCCCTTGCATCAGAATAATATTAAACAATTCATCTAAAACTCACTTTACACAAAAGAAACCCTAGAACAAGATGATGTCACCCCTTTAGGGGACATTTTGGCACTTGAGCAAGTCGTTGGAGAAGATGTGGAAGTCGTTGGGGCTCTTTGAGCTTCCTCATCATGTGATAAGCTTTCTCCATGCTGCATCCAATGAAAATATGCCAAGTGTTAATGTACAACTCTACCACCACCAAACCCTAGCCCTCTCATGACGTCAACCCTCAAGGAGGTGACGTTTTGCCTCTCCTAGGGAAGTCATTTGGGTGGTAGGGGCTAGGTTAGGTCTGTCATGATGTCTTCTAGGCCTCCAAAGGCACGTCTCTGTCATCTGGCATGTGGGCCCTAGGCATCCATTCTGTGGGCTTCTTGCCCCATGGAAGCCCAAGCTAGGCTTGTTCTCCCAAAACTGGCCACCAAGCAAGGTCCTGTAAAACAAAAGGGTACGCCCTCCAAAAATCTCAAGTCAAAATGTCATGACAAGTGTAAATCACATCTAATAAGCAAGGCACCTAAACATGTGCATCAAAACTACCTCATCAAATCAAACAAATGCTCGAAAGCCCTATACAATTGACCAAGTTTAAGTATGGGAGGGCTGTCATAGGAGTCCTATTGGATAGACCAAAGCCCTCAAGTAAGGGATGCTCCCAAGGATGGCCTTTCAAGGTCATGTAGTGGATGATGAGGTGAAAGGGGTTTAGACCAGTGTTTTAAAAACCGGTCGGTTTGACTGGTTTGATGGTCGACCGGTTCAAACCGGCCAATAAACCGAATCGGTCGGCCGGTTTATGACCAAATCGGCCGGTTTATGACCAAATCGGTCGGTTTATGATCAAACCGGCTGGTTTGATCATAAACCGACTGATTTGGTCCCTAAAACCTACAACCCCCTAGAACCTAAAACGTAAGTAACAAACAAGTACTTGGCTCATGTTTTCTTATGCAAGTTGGAGTTGTAAGGTGCTTTGGTGTGCAGATGAGGGTTATTTTGCCTTATTAATGCTATTTAAAGAGGTCCCCACCCCCTCCATTTCACCCACCCTAGTAATTAATGGTAATGTTAAATTCTTAAAGATAAAGGAGAATGTCACTCACGTTTACTTAAATTTTTAACATTACCATTAATTGTTTCAGGATGTTTGAGAGTGGTTCCAACCTCATTGGACTTCATATGGAGAAAGTAGAATTTTAGGTCGCATTCAAAATTCAGCAGACTTAACAGTTTTCAGGATTTCAAGATTGGCAAGATTGCAATGTTTCCACTGGATTCTATCATGTATGAGGGTATGGAACTGACATTTAATCAAGAGAACCAAGCCCTTTATATACCTCGATGTTGGTGACATTGATTGTTGAACTCTTTTGTCACGACCCCAGTAAAAATGTACCCTTCACTCAAGTATAAACTCTTCTATTGAACTCTTCTCTTTGTCATCGTTTCAGGTGACTTAGTAGTGTATGTGCACACCAACCTCCGTCTTATATACAAACAAAGAGAAGAGTGGTTGAAGGAAAAGACAAAGATGTGGGATGTGTTTTCTGATGATAAGGGTTTGAACAACAATGTTGAGTTAGCATTAGCCAACTTGGATCTTAATGAACTAGTGCTAGAGCCGATCACTTTTGATGTTGGTGATCCTCTTGAGGGGTCATCCTCCAGAGTCCACATCAAAAAATGCATGAATTGCATTGGATATAGGGGAGGATGAGGAGGATGGAGGAGAGAGTTGTGGTAGTGATGCCAATCTTGATGATTATGACATGGAGGACTACTGACAGTCACGACTCATGAGCTATGAAATACTTCCATCTGCGGTTCTAGTATATTCCCTATGGATATTTTGTATTTTTCATTGGCATTCCCACCTATAGTATCAATGACTCTAACTTAGTATGTTATTTGATGTTGTAGAGGCCATTTAGAGCCTCCTTGATTATGTATTTATGTTCCGATCTCTAGATATGTATTGCGCTTGGTGTCGTTTTGATATATTTATGAGCATACTTTGGATATGTTGTCTCTAATTGTCTCCAATGCTTTGGAAACATGATTTAAAATCTTAAAAGTATATTTTTTTCGTTAAAATTTAAATATTTTATGTACTTTTTAAAAAACCGGTTCATTGAAACCGGTTCGACCGGTTCATTACTGGTTCCGGTTCCGGTTCAGGTTGGACCCTCGATCGGTTCCGGTACTGGTTTCGGTTTTTAAAACTATGGTTTAGACTTCAAAGGTCGATGAGTTTCATGACATACAAGGGCTCGTATTATCTCATTTATGGGTGCCTTTATAGAGGGTGTGTGGCACCTTCGTTTGCGATGCATTTTTTCCAAGCCCATATTCTTTCCATTCTTTATTTCTTTCATGTTTTAAGGAACGAGTTGAAGGCCATTGTCTTGGCATGGTGTCCAGATAATGACAGTGTCATTCACAAATACCTTGCGGAAATGAGAAGGTTGGATCGTGATGAGACCCCCTTTCTCTTAGATGTGTAACTAAGAGCCATTACCCTGGCTTGGTGACCCGATAATGTTAATGTCATACTGCTAAATACCCATGATCATGATAGGTCGGCTCGTGATGAGACCTCCTATCCTCCAACTAACCCCTTAAGCATTCATTATCATTTATTTTTGTACGTCCCCATTTTTTTATGGAGAAGCGTTTCATTGCTTTCTCGGGGATCCCTAGGCGAGGCATTTGGAAGGTCTATATCTAGGCTTTTATCTTTTTAGCCAACAACAATCCCTTTGGGCCTTCAGCCCCTTCTTCTTATGAAATGAGGTACATGCCCTTCTTGGGTCACTAAAGGCAAAGGGCCTAAAAGAGGACGATATGATGGGAGTGTAATGAGTGGAAAGTGGTAAGTATGGTCGTGGACAGTATGATAACTCCTCAAGGGAACCCAGTCACAAACCTTTCCCAAAGGTTGGCCACTTACTAGGAAATCTATGACACTCGCTTAGGTGAAACAAGGTCAAAAGCATAATGTCCAAGCAGGCGCTCTATAATCAAAAGTAGCTAAAATACAACATGCTCAAATGCCTTGAATATTAGGGTGATTTCCTGCCACAATACTTGACTTCTACCGCATGGAGCAAGACTCATATGCCTTCCAGAAACTGACTGGTGTGGTGGATGCGTTGACGATAGATCAGAAGGTGGTGATAGAGCGGGCTTCTGTATGTGCAAGTGGACAATGCTAGTCATGTAGTCTCTCGACACTCTATATCTGCAACCTGAGGGCCTCGAGACATAATCTCCTTAGTTATCCCACAAAATGGGAATAATAGGCCTTCGAGATTAAACCTTGAGGAAAGGGATCTTCTAGGGTGTAAGCACTTTTGGGCCCTAGAAACCTTTTCTCCCTTCTTGTAGCTTCACCTAGGTCAAAAATCAAGAGTCTAGGGCTAAAATCCTAAAGTGCTAGCCTTTAGGGATTTAAGAATCTAACCCTAGATAGGATTCCTTCAAAAAATATGGATAATATTAACCTTGTGAGAGGAGGAAGCACTTATGCTCCTTGTTATCGCACGGTTTGTAGGAGGGGTCCAAGAGCTTGAGTCAGGGCTTGAAACCGGCGTAACAGGAGCTTCCCCACCCACTGTCACCTCAATGGGGAGCTCTTTCTATTTAGGAGGGCAAGTCCAAGGGAGACGTCCCTAAGGCAATCTGGTCAAAGGAAGGCTGAAGGATAAAGGCCAAGTCAAGGAAAACCCCTTC
>JASDQU010253378.1:8743-19430 GCA_032191745.1 Picea mariana
TTCTTTCCAGACAGGGTATCCAAGACTTGGTCAATGAAAGGAAGATGAAAATAATCCTTCAGAGTGGCTTTGTTAGGCTCCCGAAAATCAACACAAATTCTCCATTTCCTGGTTACTTTCTTTGGAACCACTACAAGTGAGGATACCCATTTACCGTCGGAGATGGGATAAATAAATCCAACATTTAGTAACTTTTGGATCTCCTCTTTTACTATATCTTTGAGTACCGGGTTCATCCTTCTATGGGGTTTCCTAACATGTGTTACTCCCCCCTAGGTGTATATTTGATGAATACATGTGTCAAGGTGTATACCCTTCATGTCAGTGTATTCCGAGGCGAATTCCCTTGATTTTTTTTTAAGGATACTTACTAATTTCTTTTGTTGGTCTGCATCTAGTCTGGAGTTTATATGTAGAAATTTTCCTGGACTAATATCGTAGGGCATGGTATAAGTTGTGGCAGACTCATCTATCTCAAAGATAAAAGATGTCGAAGACAAAATCTATGGGTCCAATTGTTCCTGAAATTCTTCCCCAAACATGTACTCAAATTGGGGAAGAGATTGTGGAAAATCAACACATGTGATAGCAGAAATAAACTGGTTTAGCACATTTTTCGTTGTGTTCTCCTGAAGTTCCTAGGAATGATCACTTGGAAACACAGGTTCTTCCCATTCCTCATTCTTGTATGGACATTCAAGCCACCATAGAATCTCCATGATAGGTTGAACTGGAGGATATATGGTGAGCTTTTGGATGGAGAGTCCATTCGAGATGGTCATTTATCCCTCTCTACAACTAATAAATGCATTGGCTATGGCTAACGAAGGTCTTCCCAAAATAATGGGATGGACTTTGGTAGGATCCTTTGAGTGGATGACAAGAAATTCTACTGGGTACTCCCATGAGGATAAAGTAACTATGATATCATCCAAAATTCCTTCAGGTATAACCCTGGTCTTATCTGCTAATTCCAAAATGGTTGGGGTAGGTCTAAGAAGAGGTTTTAACTGTAATTACTCCAAGTTAGTAATGATCATAACATTGATGGCTACCCCTATGTCTATGAGAGTGTTCCCAATGGAAACCTCATTAATGGTTATAGTCACTACGGGGTTTCCTGGGTTCCCATATTTTGATACCTTAGGCTTCTCTAATATGTACTCAGAAAGTTCTCCTATCAAGTGTATTGTTGGAGGATCCTTCTGCTTCCTCCCTGGCTTCTTAATACACAATTCTTTGACCACCTTACTGTAGATTGGAATATCCTTAATGGCTTGTAGCAAGGGAATCTTGACACAAATATTCTTCAATTCATTCAAGATGTCAAATTCCGGTCGGGTGGTAGGTTTCTCAATTACTAATATTTCTGGATAAGGAGGGGCCTTCACAATTTGTGAAGGTTCATTTTGGGGAAGCTTGGGTTCTTGGTCCTTAGGAATAATAACATCTTCCCACCTAGTTTCATTTGTGGGTTGTTTGGAGGTTTCCTCTTCTTCTTCTTTATGGATGACTACTGAAGGTCTTTGCCTGTCCAGAACTTTTCCCGACCTTAGTTGAATCTCCTGCAATGGGACAGGAGAAATAACATATGTCGGGAAGGCCTACATCTCAACATTGTGAAGAGGTTGAGTGGGCTTATTATTGGGATTGGGCACTGGTTGTGTCGATAATAATGTTAGTATCGGGGAGATTTCATTATGATATTGTTGTGGTTGTTTTTGTGGAATAGGAGGTAAAGGTGGTGGAACAAAACCTCGTAGAAGCTGCGGGATGTTCGATGGAAACTGAGGATAAGGATGGTTGGGAATAAGGACAGGTGGATCTTGAGGGTTTCCCTGGTTATGCCCTCCTCTCCATCCTTGAAACCTAGGATGGTGATACTGTGTAGACCAGTTTTTCCAACTTGGTGAGTTCCACTATTGTGGTTGTTGATAATAGGGTGGAACTTGAGGCTGTAGATCCGGGTATGTAGGTTGATTCCTAGGCTTCCATGGCCTCCTAGGTGCATAATAGGACTCCCCAGGATCCCCACTTCTACAAATGGATAAAAAACCAGGCAATGATGGACATTTTTCAGTTGAGTGGTCTTTCGTGTAGAAGCCATAAACTAAAATGTTATCTAATGGGCATTCCTTTGAGGAACGCTTCCTCTTGCATCTTGGGAAAAATATGCTCATTGCTGCATTTTCCTCCTCTTGTTTCTTTTTAATATTTAGGGTGTCCAACTAGGAACCTATTGTTCTTAAGATATCTGTCTTGAAGTTATCTAAAAGGTTCCCTATCTCTACTCTTGTGATACCACCTGAACTAACTGGTTTTAAGTTTCTACTATAAGGATCCCAAACATTCTTCCCTATTTTAGCTCTACTCCTTTAGTAATTCTTACACATTTCACATATTTTGGAAAATGGTTTATGGGAGATGTCACCTGATGCCACTAGGTTAAGTATCTCTAGGTATTCCTCTGAAATCCCCTTAAGTAAAAGAGCCCTAACTGCATCATCTGGAAGGTCATGGTATTTTGACTTCTGTGAGATATAAGCAAATCGTTCCATATAATCCTCGAGATTCGTGTCCTCTAACTGTTGGATTTTGAAAATATCATTACGAGAATCCTTGGATTTGCAGTAATCTTGGTACTTCTTAAGGAATATATCTTTCGTGGCTTCCCATGACCTAATATTGGATTCTCCCAACCTCATGAACCATATTAGTGTAGAGTCCTTGAGGGTGGCAGGAAAGAGTTTTAGTTTCTGGGAATCTTGTAAGTAGTTGTAGCTCCTACACAAGATGTCTAACTCAAATAGGAGGTATTTGGGTCTTCACTGCTCTTACCATAAAAGGTGGGTAGTGCCGAGAAGAGAATTTTTTTCATATTGACATTCTATGTGGTGTCCACAATTGGAAAGCCGAAGGTGGTTTCAGTTTGGTTTCCAGCTTCTTCTCCCTCCTCGTGTCTTACATTGTTTTGATCCTCCCGATCATCCATACTCGTTTGGTTTCCAAAAAGAGAGTACCTAGGTGGTTTTATCCTTGAAGAGAACAAAGTATCCCAAGGTTCTTGTCTAAGAAAGGTATCCCTTTGATGGGAAGGTCTTTTGACTGCTTGGATGTTTGGGACTCTACTCGAGCCATTTGAGATTATTGATGCCAAAGTTTCTGTCTCAATTTGAGAAACAATTATATTGGTTGAACTACCAAACAAAGTATTCACCTGTTTAGGGTCTATGATGTCTACAAAGTTAGGGTCGCCTGACAGTGGTAAGAAAACAAAAGTTGTGTCAGTTGGTTCTACGGAAGGCTCAAGTGTTCTTGCTTCCTGTACCACTATTACTGATGCTTCAACTTTTTATTCTATAGTGCTCCCTGTTTTAGTATCTTCAGAGACTTCTTTAGCTCTTTGGGTTGAGCTAGCTCTTGTTTTTCGGTATCCGTCTGTAGAGTTTATGAGTGGAATGTTCCTTCCCCCGAAAAGTTCGGAAGGAACCTTGGTTGAAAGGTATGATTTGGTTTTAATGTATCTTCCCTTTAGGTCCCTAGGTCTGTTCATGAAAGCAAACAAAAAGAAAAACTACCATTGGGTTTGGGGGAACCTTCTATAACAGATGTGCATGTCCTTACCTCTCGTCTTAAATTCCCCCCTCCACCAAACTAATGATAAGGTTTAGAAATGATTTATCTCCTAATTATTTCCTACCTTGAGACAACTCCCCGACAACGACACCAAAAATGATGGGTGTTCTATATGCACTAAATCCCTCAATTAAATTGTCAACCTGGGGTAAGTAAACTTAGAGTTGTAGCACTATATGTGCCAATGAAGAAAAACTAGAGGAAGTATAGTCTAACTAAGGATATGGTCTATCTAAGGGATAATCTACTTAAGCAAATACCATCAATGAGAAAACCCGATCAAGGAACTTGAACTATTTAACCTAAGCAACTTTTAAACAATGGATCGATGGATTGTTCCTAAAGAAGAAAATGAAAACCCTACTTTGAACAAGTTAACTTAATTAATCTAATGGGAAAAAGCAAGTCATCTATGTAATATATTCAACTTAATGAGCAATAGCAACATCAATTTAATCTAATCAATCTATTCAAATTAATGAGAAGCAACAAGTAAGCAAGTAAACAAGCAAACAACTAACCTATTAAAACTTATTCAGTAAGTAAACTAATCAAAACTACTCAACAGGTAACTAATCAAAACTATCCAACAAGTGAACTCTATTCTTAAGATAAAACTAATAATTACTTCTAATCTGCAAAGGGAAATCTTAACCTATTTAATTAAAAGCATCATGTGAGTATTCAAAGATTAATCAACATATATTCTTAAGCTACAATAACAAGAAACTTCAAATATGATGATTATGTCTTCGGTGTATTATTACATCATGATGGCATCTGACAATAAGAGATATATCAAGAGGAATAATTTCAATATTAACATCTACGGAGAAATCAAAAGTATGAATCAAGCAATCTAACGAGAGATTAGCCATCATAGAAGAAATATCAACTATCCTGAAAAATCCATGTGATCTCTCAATTTATGCATTAATCATCAAAAATAAGAAAACACTATTCTACTTAATTCAAATGCACTCTTATGCTAACATAAGCAAATTCATACAATTATAAACTCATAACTAAAAGCTTAATTCAAATTCAAACTTCTAATTAAAATTGCAATTCAAATCTAGAATGAAAATTTCATAAACTAAACTAAGCTAATCCTATTATTAAAAAATCAAATTGCAAATTAAAATGCTTATAAAAACATAATTCAAATTCTACTTCTAACTTAACATACTACAAAAAAATTGATCAGCAAACTAGATTCAGGAAAGCATGACTAAACTGAGAATTAAATTAACAAAACTCACAACTACTAATCCATCGAAAGTTTTCCAAAGAAACTCTGTACTCTATGTTAAATTAATACTTTGTTCTAGCTACTCTGTTTCAGCATACAAAAATTCACTTTAACATTTAACACACAACAAAGTTAGAAGCTTGCAAGACATTTACTAATGATTATAAGACACGATATATTAACAACTGTCTCAAGCAACCTACAAAAAGGAAATTTAAACCATTAATTGATGAACAACAAACACACAACATGTAAAATGATAAAAACACATATAATAGAAAATGAAAGAAATGATAATTGCACAATTGAAATATACAAGTTATATATCTAAGTATTCACCCAGACCACTGGTTCCCCCCCCTGCAAGTCGTGGCTACTCCTCAACAACAAATCATGAGCTAAATCAACACGGTTTTGGTCATTAAATAAAAAAACGCAGTCTAGCACAAGTTTATGGAATGTCTAAGTTTACACAGCAAAATGGTTCTAAAAATTCTTGACACTTTGTCTGACCACTACTATGGTATTTATAATAGTTACAATTCAAGAGGTTGACCATTAGAAGGGTCGACCTCCTCTAAAAATGGAAAATTTCATTAAATACGCTATAACTACCTTTGGCTTCTAGAAACTGAATGAGCCACTCAATGCTCAACATAACTACTTGATCCGAGATGTCAAGAGCTCAGTAGTTGGAGGCCACGAGGGTGAACAAAATCCATGTCGCCAATTCGCCCAACACAGGCTGCCAATACAACAACTGCCAACTCGCCCACACTCCTAGTGTTGGATGCAGTGTTAGATGCAGTGCTAGATGAAGTACCAGATGGAGTATCGGATGAGCTACTGGATGGAAAAACGCATTGCGATTTTTCCCTGTGACACACAGATTGCACATTAGCTTGTCATAATCATTAAATTGAACCGAATTAAACTTAAAACCATCATAAAACATCGATTTCACATACCTGGTATAAAGCTATGATGAATTGATATAAAATCCTTCTAAACTTCTTCAAAATGGTTAAATACACATATAATACCGGTACAAAAAGAATTCAATCATCATCATAAAACAACCAAATCACAATCCCAATAGTCTCCACCCTAGGGTTTCACCAAGACAAAGTAACATGGAACAAGATAGTAATTATCACCTTAAAACATTATCAATGACATAACATCGCAACAATTACTTACTTATCCAAGTCGCTAGTCAAAGAAAACCCTATTTGTAGCAATATACTATTCAAGAAAGAAAAACCATCCACAAAGATCCTCCTCCAAGAGGTGTGCATGAGATCCAAGAGACAAAAAAGGTAGAGCAAAACTTTTCTAGCTCTCCCACACAAGTGTGAGGAGCGAAAAGTGACGCTGAAAAATTAATGGAGCAGTAGCCTTATTTATAAGGGAAATACTAGTGCTCAAATAGTCCAAAAGGTAAAAATTCATGTCTACAAGTGGGGTTGACCTCTCAATTTTCCTCTGCAAATGATAAATCATGTCAAAACAATAGAATAATTCCCTCCTAGATCACATGTGTGGTGGCGTCATGCTCCAAGAGGGTGTGTGAGGGTCTTCCAAGGCCATGTGTCATCATCTCATGGTGAAATCATGGCATGAGGTGCATCTCCTCATCTACGGCCATGTCACATCATCAATGGTACCCCAAGTGGTCATCAATCCCAATCATCATCAAACCCTAAAGTGTGACATCATCACGAAAATAAGGCCGACGTCCAAGGCGTAGGGCAGAGCATCCAAGGTGGAAAGTAGTGTATCTCATCTTTGCAAGGCATCCAATTTTCCATTGGTGCAAAATCCCTCATCCTGATTAGTAATAATCCTTAGGGTACAATTCCAAACATGTGGGATTCCAGCCCATATGTGCACCACCAATACAAAATCTGTCTTAATCAATCCCATATATCCATCGTCCAAGGTCCTAAAGATGTGAGATCCATTGTTTGAATGTGTCAATTCATTGAGTCACTCACTACTCTACATCACACATTCCATATCCTGCAATAGATGCACAACATCCTAGTTCAAAGCCTGAGGAATCCTTCAAAGAGACATGTTATGGGAGTCCAGATCAAAACGAAATATGAAATCAAGTAAACCCAATGTTTATAATACATACTAGTCCTTAAATCGTGCAAAGTAAGTTGTTACTTAAGATATAAGTCACACGAAAAATTCATATCAGCATCCGTTTAAAATTCCACACTAGCTCGAGACTTTATCTAAGTTGGCAAGTTTGAATATGGGAGGACCTTCATCTAACCCTATTAGGTGTGCCAACCAAAATAGTGAAAGAAAAGACCCAAGTAGAGGAATATGTCCCAAGGGAAGTAGTGAAAGAAAAGAGCCCTTCAAGTGTAAGTGTGATAGTGATATGGATCGAGGTTACTTCATGGCTTATGGTGTAATTGAGTCCATTTATATGAGCTCATTTATGGAGGGTGCGTTTTTTCTTGAGTTACAGCTTTCTAAGCGCTATGTTTTTCCAAACCCCTTAATATTCCTTTTCATCTGTCCTCTTATCATATTTGCAAGTCCCCTTTATAAGGTTTCAAGCTATATCATCACTACTTTGGGACCGAGGAGAATGCAAAAAGTGTAGAGCTCAAGTTTGGATTGGATTTTGAGAGTCCTTTTCCATTGTTTCTTTATCATTATTATTTCTTTATTTTTATTTTTCTTAGCAATTGAAATCAACCTCTGGTCTAGCTTCAACCCCTCTTCTCATGAGAGAATGGACCATGACCCATTACCAAAGTTTAGTACAATGGGACAGGATCCAAGGTGGAATATGTTAAGTATGGTGGGGAAAATAAATGTTACACTTATGATCCCCCCCAATAGTACCCCTTTTTCCTGGGCAGTGACAACATGAGACTAGGGCACAGATGTTGGCCACCAAGGTGAAACAAGAAAACAAACATAACTTCTTGAGCTAGTGATCCATTATCCAACTTCAACCAATGATCATCATCCACATGTCTAGTATATTTGCTAATTATTTGGGTTGGTTTTCATTGATTTCAACCCTTGAAGAATGTTAGGTAGCATAAAGGTTTGGGTAATGGACCCAAGTTTTTATTATCTATAATGGTATGATTTTTAATATATTTGAATGTAAGTCTATTATAGATGGATAATACATGTCATGCCATTTTTGGTGGTATGTGGAACGTCACATAACTACTCATAGTTAGAGAGTTATGGCCACTGTGAAGTTGGAGAACCCTCATGAGTCATCTAGAAGCCCCAAAAGGTAAAAGTAGTCAAAGTGGTTGAAAAGAAGAAATTGTTCGAATAATAAAGTGAAGTGATGAGTGTACTACAAGTCAAAATGCATACAAAAGAAATAATTTAAATAATAAAGTTAATGGAGAAATTACTAAGTGGACAAGTGGTTAGAAGTGGGTTAGCCCTAAAATAAGGAAAGTGGTTTAAGATGGTTAGAAGGTAACCCCTTTAGGAAGCTACATAAAAGTATAAATAAGAGGCAAGGGTCTCTGATTTTAATTACACTTGAGCATATTGAATATCTTCAAGTGACTGAGGTAACCAAAGGATATCTAATGCAAATTTCAGAGGAAAGGTGAAGTAAAGAAGGTCAAAATTCAAGGAAGGATAAATTATTTTGATGATGTTTTCTAAGGTATGTTATTTACAAGTCATCTCACCATTTTTGTAATAGTTTGTTTTTCTAGAGTGATCCAGACCTATAAATCTGGAGGCTATTGAGGAAACATATCCAAGTAGTTGTGATAAAAATTTTAGCTTGTGGGTCATTATATTTTTGGAGTTACACTCCGTGGAAAATAGGGTTTGTGGCTATTCCTGAAACTAGTCTAAAACAGGTGTTTCAGGGAAAAATGTCATAACTTCTTCATAAAAGATCCAAATTCAGTAAGAACAAATGTATTGGTTAGAGTACACTCTTTAGTATTCTGTGTACCATTTTCAAATCCATACAACAAATATTCCATGCGGGGATTGCTCTACATGTTCGCTCTCTAGAATAAGACATAATTCAACAAGATATGCAATTTTCACTATAACTCATTTTCTGAGAGGTTCCAAGCACTAAAACCTGGAGGAATTGCATAAAAGACACTAAAGAAATTTGTGTACTATTTTCAGATCTTTATTCATTACAGGTACATAATTATTATTATTTCAAGTTAGGGTTGTTGACTAATCGAAAATTAGTCATGTGAGACTAAAGTAAAGTTTGATGAAAATTCTAGTCTCTTGTTGTTAAAGTTAAATAAGGTTTGCAGGTATGTGATCATATACACTAGATCTATTACATATTTACAAATTATATTTGGATGATGAAATTGATTAGGGCTTTTGGTTTAGGTACATGTTGGGTACATAGTTGAGACATGTAGTTGATGAGTTGGCACATACATGAGGTGTATAGTTGATGATGTTGGTACATATTGATGAGTCATATTTTATGTGTATTTGATGCATGATCGATACTTATTTGGTGCATGGTTGATGCACTCATTGATGGTACAGGTTAGTGCATGGTTGATGCACTTGTTTATGGTACAGGTTGATTACAGGTTGTTTGGTATGGGTTGTTTGGTGCAAGTTGATTGCTACAAATTTATAGCAGTATATCTCACAGTGATAGTGTGACAGTGGTTCCATCATTATACTTATATTTCAGGGTAGTTGTACGGGGCAAGGACAAGTGGTTGTAGCCACCTTCTGGCTGTAGTCGAAGAACATAGAGGGTTGTAGCCTCTTTCTGGTTGTAGCCAGAGAATTGGGGAGTTGTAGCTTCCCTTAGGGTGTAGCCTGAGAAAATAGGGGGTTGTAGCCTCCTTTTGGTTGTAGCCATATAATTGGGGAGTTGGAGATTCCTTCAGGTTGTAGCCTAATAAACTAGGGGGTTGGAGCCTCCTTCTAGCTGCAGCTAGAAAACAAAAGAGGTTGGTGCTTCCAATGAATGTACTTCTTAAATACATATAAGAAAAAACATTCTGTGGTTTTCTCTCGCTTTGGGTTTCCACATAAAACAATGTTGTACTGTGTATGTGTATTATTGCTCATTTGTTCATTGTTTATTTACTCTCAAACTATTGGATTATAATGCTACATTTATAATATAACACTTGCATTTTATGGTTAAAAATGATTAAATTTCTCTATTAATGATTCACCCCCCCTCTCAGTAATCCAACAATTGGTATCAGAGCAGGTTCCTTGAGATATCAGTTTAACCACTGAAAGGTAGATCATGGAGAGAAACAACATGTATAAAACAAAATACCACAGTTTGATGGAAAAAAGTATGCATTATGGAGCGGAAGGATGAAAACATATATACAAGCATAGGGATTTGAAATTTGGCAATCAGTAGTAGATGGATACAAAGAACCAACAGTTTCACCAACAAGTGAAAAAACAATGAAACTCAGTCAAAATAATTCCAAATCCACAAATGTACTTATGAATGGTCTATTACAGGTATGAACTAACTGAGAGGGGGGGGTGAATCAGTTAGTGTAGATTATTAACCATTTACTCTCATTTTTAACTTTGAATCATGAATCTTAGTGGCAGTGAGTCTTTACTGTGAATTCCAGAGTTATAAACATAAAGCAGATAGTATAAAGAACAACAATCACACCCAACATTCATTCACAAGTATGAGACACAGATTTTTCAAGAGGAAACCCAACCAGGGAAAAAACCTCATCTTCTTAAGATGTTCAGCAAGCTTCAACTTCGTTACATCTCATCTTTTATGAGCACCAACTTATAGAG
>JASDQU010253378.1:19530-34528 GCA_032191745.1 Picea mariana
AAGTGTTAGATAACGTGGGAGGCTAGGAGGTATATTCTTTTACAGATGGATTTTCAGGATACCATCAGATTCAGATTGCCAAGGAAGATCACCATAAGACCACGTTTGCAACATAATGGGGATCTTACCAATATACAGTGATGCTGTTTGGATTGAAGAATTCCCCAACCATCTTTTCTAGGGTGGTGGTCGAGGCATTCAAGGAGTTTCTGCATAAATTTCTAGAATCATATTTTGATGATTGGTCTGTTTTTAGTTTATTGAAAAATCATATTGAATGTCTAAGGCTAATGTTGGACAAATGCATGCAGTTTCAAATTTCCTTGAATCTAAAGAAGTGTATATTCTTCTCACCATTTGGACTATTGTTAGGACATATTGTATGAAAGCAGGGATTATTGGTAGATCCATCTAAAGTTGCCATTATAGTTGATCTGCCACCTCCTATTTCAGTCAAACAGTTGCACACTGCGCTGGAACATACTGGATATTACAGGAAGTTCATTAAAGGATATGCCTAGATTAGAGCACCCATGGAGAATATTTTGAAGAAAGATTGTCAGTTTAGTTGGAAAAAAGAATGCCAGCAGAGCTTCGACACACTGAAACAGAAAATGGTTATTGCGCCTATTTCGGTTTTCCCATATTAGAGCAAGGAGTTTCATGTGCATGTTGATGCGTCTTCTATTTCCTTAGGAGTAGTGTTATCACAACCTGGGGAAGGAGATATTTACCACCCATTAGCCTTTTCTAGTAGGAAACTATCCACAACTGAGATTAATTACACCACCAATGAGAGAGAAGGATTAGACATGGTGTATGAGCTGTAGAAATTTCACCACTACTTGTTGGGAGAACAATTTAAAATGTTTACTGATCACTCTGCGCTAAAATACCTAGTCAACAAGCCAGTGTTGGGTGGGAGAATATGCATATGGCTTCTGTTATTTCAGTAATATGATTTTGAAATTGTGGTTAAGCCAGGAAGAATGAACAAAGTTCATGACCACTTGTCAAGGTTGGAACATGGCGAAGAACCAACCAATTTGAAGATGCACTGCCAGATGCAAATTTTCTGGCCATTAGAAATATTGATGACCACTTCGCAGAGATAGTCCAGTTCCCATCAACAGGAATGGCACCTAGCGAGTATACAATTCCCTAGAAGAAACAACTAGTAGTGCATGCTGCAGACTTTTCACTTATAGCTGGACAACTATACAAGATGGGACATGATGAGATATTAAGGAGATGTGTTGTGAAGGAAGAACGACCATTGATCCTTGTAGAATCTCATGAAGGCATCACAGGAGGACACTACACAGGGAAAGAAACAACACAGAAGGTTCTTAGAGTTGGCCTTTGGTGGCCTACATTACACAGAGATGCTAAAGACTATTACAGAGCCTGTGATGTATGCCAAAGAGTTGGGAAACTATCCAAAAGAGATGAAATTCCTTTAGCACCACAACTGACCCTACAAGCATTTGAGAAATGGGATATTGATTTCGTAGGATCTATGAACCCACTAGGAAAGCGCACAGGAGTAAGGTACATCATTACTGCGACAAAATACTTGACTAGATGGGCCAAAGCAAGAGCAGTTAAGGACTATAGTGCAACTACAATTGCGTGCTTCATATGTGATGACATCATAACCAGGTTTGGATGCCCGAAGATCCTTATGAGTGATCAAGGCACACATTTCATCAATAAGACTGTTGAAGCCCTGACTGAGGAATTTGCAATCCACCATCAGAAGAGCATGCTTTACCATCCACAAGCAAATGGGATAGTGGAAGCATTCAAAAATATCTTGGAGACAACGTTGACGAATATTTGAAGTGTCAATAGAGATGACTGGGATTTAAGAGTACTAATAGTACTTTGGGCCTATAGAACCACTTGCAAAAAACTAACAATGCAGACCCCTTTTAAGTTGGTGTATGGTCTCGAAGTCGTTGTCCCAATGGAATGTTTGGTACCAAGCCTAAGAATCACTGCCTTTATAGGTATGGATGATGCTAACGCTATTCAAGAGAGGCTTGCATAGTTGGTCGAACTAGAAGAAGACATATTTATTGCAGGATTCCATCAGCAGGTACAAAAGGAAAGAGATAAGGCCTATCATGACAGGCACATCAATAAGAAGGCAATTAAGCAAGGCGATCTAGTACTGGTATACGACAGTAAGTTCCTGAAGCATCATGGCAAGTTTAGAATGCATTGGCTCGGGGCATATGAGATCACCTATGTTACAGAAGGAGGAGATGCACAACTGAAGACTTTGAATGGAGAATGGAAGGAAGGTCTGGTGAACGGAAGCCGACTGAAGTTGTACTATGACAACCAGCTGCCTTGTAGCTCTCAGTAAAAGCATAAGGAAAAGGGTCTAGGTACCAAGTGTAGTTGAAATTGGGTACCAGACACAAAAAAGACAGTCTACACAAGAAAGGAGAGGAGGGATAGAGCAGAAATCAAAGTCTGTCTTGCGCAGTCTGATGATTGAAGAGAAACAAAAGGATCATATCTGAAGTGAATTGGGATGAGTCATAGGTGAGTGTTGGGGGCCTGTTGGTCCTTGGTTATGAAAGTAAGAGAAGATCAAGGAAGAAAAGGCAAAATGTGAACTGCGTAGAAGATACAGTGACTGTTACTGGGTCGAAGTGAGAAAAAGAGAAGAAAATATGGAGCGAAGTAAGAGAAAGAAAGCCGTTGGATGAAGAGATCGTGGATGAAAAATCAACAAGAAAGAAGGATCATGGACAACTCAACAAGAGAAAAAATCCACCGTTTGATGCTTTGGATCACCAAGCGAGAAGGAAGGAAAGACAGGCTGGCGAAGCCCTGAAAACGCGGGTCAAGTTGACCTAGGGTTTTAGACACCTAGGGTTTTGGTATCTAGGGTTTTGACACCTAGGTTTCGGCCTAATGATGTCGATGAGATATTGTAATGTATAAATAAAGATCAAGAGGACCTGGGTTGGGTTGTTGTTACTGTCGTCCTAGTTTACTATTGGCATGAGTGATTATTGTTGTGTGAGATAGAATTTCTAAGTGTGAGAGCCTTCTAGTACTGTAAGAACTTCAGCTGGGTGCAGAGATCAAGTCCTACAACTGGGTGTACAGGAAAGACAGAGACAAAGAGGGGAAGAAAGAAGATATGCTAGCTGAGAGCGTAGACAAGAACTGTATGATTCATCCTAATATATTATAAGCACACTTCTGTGGACATAGCCCTAGAGAGAGGGTGAACCACATATATCTTGTGTCATATGTGTGATTGGTGTTCTGTTCTTTGTCATTGATATGTTGCTATTGCATTACTATGTTAGATCTGAGTTATAGTTGTGTGGAGTAGATCTAAGATGATAAGTGATATATGCATGTTGTATTGTTCTAGTGTTAGATCCACTTGATATTCCCCTTGGTTGTAGACATCTCTATCTTGAAACCCCCCCATAGTTGCTTTGGGTGAGACTGCATATACTTCGTAGGTGTTGCCAAAAGGGCCAGTAGTTAGGGCTTGTTGGTGCGCTCTTGGAGCTGAACCCTGGGTCTAACCCTATGACAACAAATGGTTATATTATCGGGACAAGAATCTTCTTGAGGGAATTTCAAGGTGGTTTCCAATAAAGATAGAGATTCAAAAGTGGATAGAGGATCAAGAAAAGGACTTCGTTGAAGCCCAGAAAAAGAACCCTAACTTTAGTACAAAGGATTGGCTAGGAATATCTATCTTTATTGATATACATGAGATTTTCTTTGGAGGAATCCATGAGGAGCTATATGAGTGGTTATCTAGGTTAGCAGATACCCAGTTTGAGATCAAATCTAGACCTCGTGTGGTTTGGACGTCGGTGCTGATCAAGAAGGTCAAGAGAGTTGATAACACTGTGTCACGAGCAGTAGATCATTGGTTTAATAACATCATTGGAGGGTACATCACTGAGTTTGTTGTTGACATAGTAGAGTCATATATCCAAGTTGAGAGATATTTCTTCAAGGGATCCAGAGGAATTTTTTTACATTTTCTAAAGTTGAGAATCAAGATGCTATTGCATGAGAAGAACATCTTGAAGATACAGTAGATTGGTCGTATTTGGAAAAGCTAATGTTCAATAATTTAGACAGCGACAATGACATAGAGGCTGGACATACGCGCAGTGGGAGAGCGTTCAGATAAGTTCATATTATGAACCTGTTTAAGCATAACTACGGGGACAAATCTTTCTACAGTTGTGAAGAGGCAGATATGACGGACGAATAGCATTTAGAACCCACTAGGGAAGAGGAAGGGAAAGCTGAAGAACCTCACCAGGACAAGACAAAAACTTCAGGAACTGCGCAGGCTGTTGAAGTAAGTACTATCAATCCTCGTGTTGGTTCAGCAACACTAAGCAATCGGAATAGTCAGAGTCACCAGAGTCCCCAAAGTATTATTACTAGCAGTTCAACATATACTCAGACAGGAAACCTAGGAAGCTCTATGGCATATGAGATGAGGCTCCCTATCTTTAGGGGGGATGGATCTAAAGATCTTGATCAACACTAGTTCTTATGTGAAGTTGTATGGAATATTAAGAATGTCATCGATGAGGCTATTAAAAGAACTCAGTTTAGTACCACTCTAAGAGATCATGCACTGAGCTGGTACATGAAGCTTGTCCAAGGACTTGCACAGCCTAAGCCACTAAATGAGATCAAGAATGTGTTGATTGCAGAGTTCAAGAAACCCAAGTCGGAGTCACAATGTATTACAAAGCTAAACGAGATCAAGCAGAAGGTAGCTGAACCTGTTTGGGAATTTGATCAAAGATTCAAAACCTTGACAGGTCGATTGACTTTTCAGATACCCGATGAGAAGAACAAGGAATGGTTCATCATTGCTCTCTTACCACACATCATAGTTCCTCTGATGCAACAGAATATTTCTTCACAGGCTGAGGCATTGGAGATTGCCATGAAGCTCAAATCAGCCCCTATGGGAGAATCCATTTTAGGTATTAGCTAAATCTTGAGTCAGCTAACTAGTTTGTCTCTACAGGTCGAAGATATGAAGAAACACAAGGGAAAATATAAAAGAGAAGACATCTGGTGTGTTAGATGAAAATAAGAAGGCCATGACAAGGATCATTGACCCCTATTTCATGAATACTTGGCCTCTGGAGCTCCGAGCCCATTGAAGCAAGTCACCCTACCCACATGTGAGGTATGCAGAAGTAGACATCGCTCAGGTGAGTGATATTACATGCAAAAATATGTTCAAACACCCACAAAGTTGTATTGCACGTTCTATAATTCTGTGGGGCATGATGATAGGGATTGTAGGGCTTATGACCTCATGCACGAAAGGTCAAGGGATATATATAAAATTCAAGGTGAAGTGAAACAAGAAGGAAACGCTACACAGTATAATTCTTTGGGAAGAGGAAACTTCAATACTCACGGTGGATCCATAGGACAAGGAGGAGGAGGAGGTATGGGTCAAGGCCGAGGAAAAATCATCTGTTACAACTGCGTGCAACCAGGACACTTGGAAAGGGACTGTCAGAACCCTTGCACTACTTTCAACTACTGCAGCTCATTCGAACATGTTATAAAAGAGTGTGCTGTGCTACTAGCTAATCTTTAGGAGAGTCGAGGACCTCAATAGAAACTGCAAGTGCAAATGATATATGCTAAAACTCACGGAGAATACCCTAGGGTTGTTGTTATCACTAGAGGAGGCAATGTTACAAGAGAAGATAGATTGACCCAAGGGAAGACTACAGAAGACTCAAGAGTCAAAAAAGCTACAAAGAAGACCCAAACTTTTGATGCAAAGAAAGAAAAAAAAATATTTGAGGAGGCAAGAAAAGAGTTCAAAGCAGATCAAGGTTCTTCATCAAAAACACAACCAGAAGTAAGAGAATATGGAATGCCTCTGGCATTTGATCAGTCTGCTCTGCCAAAAGAAGGAAAAGAGGTAAGCAAGCTCATGGAATTTTTATATACTTGTATTAAGTTGATTCAGGATGAAAGCATTGTACACGAGCTACAAAATTTAATCAGACAGTATGATCTAGGAAAGATAGACCCCTTACTAAACAGGGAAGTACACCAAGTCTCTAAAAGGAGAAGGACAAATAAGGAATTACACTTGAATTCTCAAATAGGAGAATATGATATAGACTATGTGGTCCTCGACTTACGGTCGGAGGTCAATGTCATGACGAAGCAAACCCAGGCATTGATGGAAAAACATAAGTTTATCTATTCCCCTATTAGGCTTAGGATGTCTAATCAGAAAGATGTAAGCCCCTTTGGAAGATTGGAACATGTCCCTATGGACATCGACAGAGTAAGAACGTTTGCATATTTTGAGGTAATTGCGATAGTTGATGACAACTACCCTTACCTTGTGCTGTTAGGAATTGATTGGGCTTTCAATAATTCCACTGTGGTTGATTTAAATAAAAGACATATCACATTTGAAAGATATGGCCTTAGGGTCATTGCACCTTTATATCCAAATGAAGGTCAGCGATACACAGATTCTATCAGAGAAGAAGACCATGCATATGAACTGGAAAACATATACAAACTAACAGCCAGACAACACGATTACATTAATCCTACGGTAGATGGGAAACTAAGCTGGTGAAGTGACAACACATGTTCATCAGATTCAAAAGAAGCACTGGAGAACTGGCAGAACAAAATGTATGAAATATCTACAAGGAGATGTGTTAGACTAACCAGAGAAGTTCATTGGATTAGCACAACAGTAAGTAACTTACCCACCTTTGATGATTTGAATCCTTTAGAAACCTTCATGTTAGAATTCGAAGAAAGTGTACCAACACAACAAATATTGTTGGAAATGGATGAGGCCTTGAAAGCAACACCAACAACATGGTGGGGGACACACAAAAACAACATTACAGACTGGGTACAATGTCGTACTTTGATGACAGCATGATTCTCAGCACAAGTAGAAGGCTATGAAGTTTGGTACACAGGTCGAAGCTGCCCAAAGGACCATGTGCAAAGTTGTGAGGAAGCCTAGAGAAACATTACTCAATAGAAATGGGTGCGAAAATTGCACCGCATCACTGTAGATTGGGAGGTATGACTCATAATTTTGTAACCACCTTCTTATTTGAAAGTCAATATCCTTCAGTAGATCAAGTGTTAGAGTTGTAAGACAAAACGTGTTTGAGGAGGCATCTAGCCTCCCCTTGGAATAAGAATAGGACAAATGGACTACGCCTCTCTAGAAATTGCAAGGTTGTTACAACATCAATGTTGATGAAGACGATGATCCGAGGAAGGTGAACATCACAGAAACAGAGGGACAGAGAGATGTGGAAGGACTAGGAGTTGAGATACCATTCATTGGTCAACCGATCAATATTAATAAATTCAATATTGGAATCGAGAAAACACCAAATCTTGCAAATGTTGGATATTATTGGGATGTTGCTACTATTGACAAAATCACAGAGTTACTGCACAAATATAAGGACTTGTTTCCGACCAAGTTCATTGATATGAACAACATTAAAGGGCCTATGGGAGAGATGAAGATCCCTTTGAAACCAGATGCAAGACCATTCAAACAGAGAACATACAGGTTGAACCCTAAATATAAGGAGAAAGTGAAGATTGAGCTCGACAGAATGCTGGAAGCAGGGATCATAGAACCTGTTAAAGAGTCAGAGTGGATTAGCCCTATGGTGGTGCAAGACAAGAAGATAGGAGAGATCAAGATATGTGTAGATCTTGAGAAGCTGAATTGTGCCTGCTTGCATGACCCCTTCCCTACACCATTCACTGACTAAGTGTTAGATAATGTAGGAGGCCAAGAGGTATATTCTTTTACAGATGGATTTTCAGGATACCATCAGATCCAGATTGCCAAGGAAGATCGCCATAAGACCACGTTTGCAACAGAATGGGGATCCTACTGTTGGTGCTTAATTAATTTAAACAATCAAGTGCTACATAAATTGTCAACCCAGGGAAGTTTGTTTATTTCAAAGGTAACCACGCACTATATATTCTCAATTCCAAAAGCAACCTAGAGTTGTAGTAAAGGAAACTATATTAATCACACTTGCCTTGAATGAACTGAAGTTCTAGCTTGAATTACAGAAAAGAAAACTACTTATTGCAGAGCTTGAAGAGATGATCAATCTAAAGAATCCTAGATTACATTGAAACAACCACTGCAACAGGAAATAACAACTATTCTGTAACCAGAGAATAGGACCCTATCCCTAAGCAGGAACTTTAGCACCTTGTTTTTGTTGAACACACTTTCATGAACTCATTAATGCATTGAAGGCTTAACTATTATAATAGAGAATAGGACCCTTTAATTCCTTCCTTTAAGTAGGAACCTTTAGCACCAGTCTCTGATTAGAACACTCATGAAAATAATTGAAAGATGACTACTTCTAATAGAGAACAGGACCCTTTAATTCCTTCCTTTAAGCAGAAACCTTTAGTACCAGTCTCTGATTAGCACACTCATGAAAATAATTGAAAGTTGACTACTTCTAACAGAGAACAGAACCCTTTAATTCCTTCCCTTAAGTAGGAACCTTTAGTACCAGTCTCTGATTAACACACTCATGAAAATAATTGAAAGCTGACTACTTCTAATAGAGAACATGACCCTTTAATTCCTTTCTTTAAGTAGGAACCTTTAGTACCAGTCTCTGATTAGCACACTTCATAAATCCATCACACAAGATTGATAATTAAAATGATTAACAATTAACCAAGCATGAACTTCATGAAAACAATGTAACATTCAATAAAACAGAATTCTTAACAAGACAGAGTTCAGTAGTGTTTCAGCGAAGCAAAAATTAATCAAGGCATAAACAGAGATCACGCTAACACACTATAAAACTAAATGGGTGAATCTTGTGAAGAAGGTGGGCCCTCCCTTCTCACAAGATTCCCCTGAGACGAAAAGGCTAGAGAAGGATGCTCAAAACAGTCTTTTATTCATCTATCAATGTATCATATTACAATCTGAAAATGAAGTACGTCCTTCTCTCTGAAACTTTCTTAGTACATAAACTGGATCCCTTCGAATGGTGATTTCCTCTTATTTAAAGAGGAGAATCCCTTTGGTACAATTGATCAACAAATTACAGGTGTATATCTGGGTCCTATTCTTAGTCGGATCGACTTTATAAACTGGAATAGGATGTCCTAGTCTTCCACAACAGAATGCTATTACAAGTGTTGAATGAGGTGTTGCTGTTACGGCTGGAGTAACAGTTCTTTCTTGTTGTTGTTGTTGTTGCATGTTGTTTCGGCATCACAAATCATGGTTGTTTCAACCACGGGAATTGCGCTCTGACTGTTTCAGCACTTCTCAGGTAGCAGCGATGGTTGATGCTTAGCTCACGGTGCGGCTGTTGTAGTCAACCTGTGTGATTTGTTGTTGACCATGGACTGTGTAACGGCTTCCTGTGTTTCAACATCGTTGACCATAGACTGTGTAACAACTTCCTCTATGTTTCAGCAATGTCGACCATGGACTATGTAACAGCTTCTGTGTTTTAGCATTATTGACCATGGACTGTGTAACAGCTTCTTCAGCATTGTCAACCAAGGACTGTGTAAGAGCGCCTATGTTTCAACATCGTCGACCAAGGACTATGTAACATCTTCTATGTTTCAGCATCGTCGACCATGGACTGTGTAACAACTTCTGTGAATTGTTGTTTCAGCAACATGACTCAAATGCTAATCTGCATTTTGAACTGTTTCAGCACTTATACATTTCTAATCAATGGTTAAGTACGAGAGTGATGTAAAATATTATGCAAAACAGATTAAACGTATAGTAATGAGAAGGGACGTTGTATGCCTTTGGGATGATAAGATAAAGTGATAATATAAGTTTAAATGTGGGTGATCAAGAGTGTAATAGTGGCAAAAAGTATGGGCAAAAAGGTACATTGTGTGGTCCTAACATCCCCCCCCAACTCAAGGTGTTGCATGTCCTTAGGCAACTTCACTCTGAATCAAAGTCTGAATACCAACTCTGAGCGTGTAAGTTACTCAAGCAGTAACTATGGGAGGTACTGTCCGTTGGTGCTCTGAACCCTTGGACCCGTTGTAACCTTTGACAGACTGTTGTTTCTGTCTTCTTAGGAAGCTTATAATGGATTTGATATCTTTCTATTGGAAACCATAGGATAGGAAAATAAAACCGGTACCCTGTCCAGCTTTCAGCACATTGCTGAATACACTGGATGTAGTTAGGTACCCTGGATATTGCTACCTCAAGGTTAGTGGGGCTAAAAGGATTGTGTTCCTGTCTTTTCTTAGTGGATTGCTGCCAAAACAAGTTGCTTGCCTGGAGGGCAGCAATCTCTATGGATCTGATGAAGTGCTGACAATCCTGAAGCACTGTTGATTGTAGTTGCTGAACATGTTTAGTCATACCTGGTTTCTTTAAGAACTGATAATATTATGTGACAAAGGTGGCTGCATTCAGTGGTTCTGGTCTTATCCAGAGCAGGCGATTATCCTCATTGTGCTTGGCAGCCATGAAGTCATCCTGGCATATAATCTGATTGTGGAGAAAGGAGGTGAATGCCCGGATTTGGATGTCCCCAACAAGAGGATTAAGGTTCAGCTGCCTGTTCTCGAGGATGGCCTCGTTATGAAAATATGCCTCGCAGAGGAGGTGCTGATCCCTAGCAGATGCTTCTGTAAAGGTTTTGACAAAATCTGCTGGATGTAGTACTGCATGGGGTCTGCCTTCTATGATTGATTTGATCTGAAACCATGTGAGTCGTTCCATAAGGAACAAGGAGTAATTGGAGGATGGTTTCCTTGTGGCCAATAGCTTTTGTGCCATGTCAAATACAAGGGCCAATATACCTTTCAGTTATTTGTTCTGTTTCTTCAGAGCACGAGCTTCCCGACGTGTCTGCTCTAAAGCTTCCCAATTTGAGTAGGTATGATTTATCCATATTTGTTTGTGCTCTTGCAGGCTTTTGGCCTATGTAGCAACATATTGTTCCTTCCATTTCTGTATTACTGCCTGCTCATCCCATGGCTGAGTTTATGTTTCAGCGTTGCAAATAGTGGGATGAGGTAAGGTCTGACTAGCTTTTTCCACAAAAGTGTGGAGATTGATCTGGCTGGGTGGTGTAAATTACTCCATAGGCATTGTCTGTACATCTTTGTTGACAAAAGTAGGGGCTTCATTTGTTGCAATGCGGGGCTCAGTCTTAATCTTGGAAAGTCCTACTGGTTCTTGTGTTTCATATGTAGCTGGTTCTTGTGTGACATCTATAGCTGGTTCTTATGTAATAGCAGGTTCTTCCTTTTTTACTACAAAAGCTGAAGGAGTAGGGGGAGCTCCTGACACCGGGACTTGAATTACCTTATAGCCTGCTTGATAGTAAATATCCCCACATTGACAACACATATATTCTTTACACAGGATCTCTGTAGTCCCCTCTGACATGGTTGCTGTGCGAGCTAGGGTGTACAAATTTAGTTCCTTCTCGTATGCTTCCTTTGCCCTGGCTAGTTCTTGCTTGTATGCTTCCAGTTTAGACTTTAAAAACTCATTTTCTTCTAAGATAGAGGCCATTGTTGGTTCTCGTTGAGAGGTGACTGGTTCTTGTGTAGAAGTCACAGTCGCACTGGCTGGTTCTTGTGGAGCAGCTACAGGAATGGCGGCTGCTTCTTGTGTTTCAGCTTCTTGATGTAAGGAGAGTAATGTTGCAGCACCCTGGACCTCTGATTCCTATATCTCAATGTCAATATCCGCAGCTGGTTCTTGTGTTTCAGCTATGGCTGGTTCTTGTGTTTCAACCATTGAATGAGTAGCTGGTTCTTGTGTTTCAACTATTGAATGGGTAGCTGGTTCTTGTGTTTCAGCTATTAAATGAGTAGCTGGTTCTTGTGTTTTAGCTACTGAATGAGTAGTTGGTTCTTGTGTTTTAGCTACTGAATGGGTAGTTGGTTCTTGTGTTTCAACTACTAAATGAGTAGCTGGTTCTTGTGTTTCAGCTACTGAATGAGTAGTTGGTTCTTGTGTTTCAGCTACTTGATTGAAAACAGATGATGTCGCAACACCCTGGGCATCTGGTTCTTGTGTTTCAGTGCCCGTGGGTGGAATAGGCAAAGATCCCAGGATTTGGGAGGTTGGAGGTGTACGTGGTATTAGTCGGATGGGTTGAGGGTCTAGGGTAGTGGAAATAATGGCTGGCCTTGTTGAGGCCCTTGTTCGCTTCTTTTGTAAAAAGGGCGGAAAGAAGGGAATTTGTTTTCGTTTACGTGGGGGTCTTTCCTCAATGATGGGGCAGGAGGAATTATCTAGCTCAGAGTCATCGCTAATAATATGAAGGGCGGGAGTGGATGATTCTGGTAAGGTATGAGGTGGTCTTGGTATGGTAGGGGGATTGATTGGACTGATTGGTTCTGTGGGCGGGCTATTGGGTACTTCTGGGGAGTCTGGGGGGTTTTGCGGTTGCTGCTCCTGGAGGTTTTCAGGAATTTCAGCAGCTCTTTGGGGGTTTATAGGTGGGTTGTTTAGTGGAGGGTTTTGTTAGGAAAAACCCCTTTGGATGAGCAGTTGGACAAGACAGTGATGGGTGAGTGAAAGGGTGGGATCTTTAGCCTTTCTGCAGTAATGTGCCATATTTTTCAGACAACCCAGCAAATAGTAAGGAATATTCACCCGTCTATTATGCCATAAATGAGACAACAAAATAAAGTCGTACTGGTAAACTACCTGGTATCGGTCTTCGTAGGTGAGGTAATGTTTGATGAATCTTGCAACTTCCAGCCATGGGGGCGGCAACGAGCTAAGTTGAACACTCCGGCCTTTAAATTCAATTTGTTCTTCTGGCAAGAAGAAGTTTTGCTGGGCATTTTGAATGATATGTTTACGGCTGAACATGCGAATGTCGTCGGTAGGGAGGCCTGAGACCTGTGCTATATCCTCTTCTGTTATTGAAATTCGAACCCCTTGAACAATAGAATAGTCTTCCTAAAGGTTTTGAGCGAATTGCAGGACTTGTTGTTCATCATACCCCTGTAGTCTCTGAAAATAACTGAGCCATCCTGCCTGTTGAAAGATTTGATAAGCTACTGGATAATGTTCTAACAGCGCTGTCGTGGCGGGTTCGTTCCGTATAACAGATCCTCCCATAGCTACCAACTCGGTAAAATACATTGTCAAAGAGTTCGAGTAACAGCTTCTGTGTAGAGTGAGTTTTCCAAGCGACGGTATGCAAAATGGTGGTAAAATACGCGAAAGGGTGGTAAAATAGGAATGGCGGTAGTGAATTCGTGTGAAATGATGGTATAAAAGGTTGATGTGTCCTCCCCTCCTGTCAAGTGCGGCTAATAATGATTGCACTTGAGTGGTCATAATGATTTAGAATCTTCTCATTAACTATAGCTTAACTGTATTACATAAAATTTACATACCTCGCCTTACCTTTTGATTCGTTCTGCAAACAAAATATCATGCTTGTCCATGGTAGTTCTGCAGTATTCATGGCGGAGACTTTTGATTTATTAGATGAATTGTATCAAGGATTTGCTGACTGGAAGGATGAACTATAGTATGAGAGCATAAAATCTTGCTGACAGATGATGTTGAAAAGTTGGTGTTTCAGCAACAGAAAAGAACGAGGTGAAACAATTGTTGGACGGTGTTGTTTCGGTGATGAGAAAATGTGAAGAACTGCTGAACAATGGTGTTTCAGCAACAAGAAAAACGGGGTGAAACAATTGCTGGATGGTGTTGTTTCGTCGCTGAAGCAAGTGAAGAATTGTCAGACTGTAGTGTTTTGGCAATAGGGAGAAGGCGAAAAGTTGTTGTGAATGGTGTTTTAGCAATGGGGAAAATGGTGAAAAGTTGTTGCCAATGGTGTTTCAACAACAGAGAAGAAAAGGAAAAACAATTGTTGGATGGTGTTGTTTCATATATGGGGAAATGAGGGAAAGTGGTAAAAGGTTGTTGAACAGTGATGGGGGAAAAAGGTGTGGGGTTGCTGATAGTGCTGTTTCAGCAAGGGGGAAAATGGTGAACAGTTGCTGCCAATGGTGTTTCAGCAACAGAGAAGAAAGTCAAAAGTGTTGAATAGTAGTGTTTCAGCAAGAGGGAAAATGGTGAACAGTTGCTACCAATGGTGTTTCAGCAATAGAGAAGAAAGTCAAAAGTGTTGAACAATGGTGTTTCAGCATCGGGAAAGCTTGTCTCTTTGTGAAGTAGGATCGTCTTTTCCTAGTGGCCTGTGCTTCGGTCGAGAATCTGCAAAAGTCGATTGTAACATGGTATTTCTTGACAGGGATTATTAGTAAATAAATTCTAACCTAATACTAAAGAAATTAACTTAAAAGAATTTATTGCAATGAGGGGTAGAAACCCCCTCTAAGAAGAGGTAATGGGAATCTGCCATGCATGTAGCCTTAAAATCTTCTTTGGAAATAGGGCGTTGGTACAGACGGAGCCGATGACCATTTACAAGTAACGGTGTTTTGGAGTCATCAATTGTGAGGAGCCTTACTGTTCCATTGGGGAAAACAATGTCTACCTCGTAAGGTCTAAGCCATCTTGTACGCAGTTTCCCTTGAAATTCTTTGAACCAAGAGTCATACAGTAGGGCCCAATTACCTTTTTGGAACTGCTTGTTTTTTATATTTTTTTCATGCCATTTTTATCTTTGATGTTGAATTATGGTTGTCTATTGAATGGCATCTAGTCTTTTCTCCTCCAATTCATTAAGTTGCTACAACCTGGCTATATGTGCATCAGTCAAATCAAGGTTGACAGTTAAGGCATTCCTTAAGGTTTTTATTTCAAATTCCACAGGAAAGAAAACACTCTTTCCATAGACTAATTCATAGGGAGAGAATCCTGTAGTATTTCTTCAGGTAGTTCTGTAGGCCCATAATGCTTCAGGGAGCCTGTAGGACCAATCCTTTCTATTTTCCTTCACTGTTTTTGTGAGAA
>JASDQU010253379.1:0-10090 GCA_032191745.1 Picea mariana
GAAGGATCCCTAAAGGGTGACTGGTTCTTCTATTAAAAGAGAATAGAGTCTGGGTGATCGACACAAGCTGAGGATAACCCAAATATTTCCAAGAAATAGAGGAAAAAATAATAACGGATGAAACTTCATCTATCAGTGTCTGAGGAACATCTCGATCACAAAATTTTACTGTAATATTGAAAGGAATGTGAGAGGGAAGACAAGTTCCACTTAGCACACCCCAATCAAAAAGGAGGGCCTCGTTACTTGGAGGGGTTTTCGCAGGAGAAGGAGGAATGCCCCTCGGCACAGTAGATTTTGTATCAATGAGAAAAATGTGGGCAATATTGGATTTACTCTCTAGAGGGAGAGTAGGATCAACCAATGATGGGATCAGATTGACCACCTTGGCACTCTTTAGAGGAAGAGTGGGATTGACCGATGATGTAACCGGTGCAACCACTTTGGAACTCTTTGGATGAAGGGTGGGACTGACCGAGGAAGGGACTGGATCAGTCACTTTGGCACTCATCAGAGGAGGATTGGGATTGACCGATGAATTAATCAGAGCAACCACTTTGACACTTCTCAATGGAGGAGTGGGATCGACCAACGACGGAACCAAATCGACCACTTTGGTTTCACTCTTTTGATGAATAGTGGGACTGATCGACAATAAAACTGGATCAGCTACTTGGGTTTGTGGTTCAATTGAGGATGAAACTATATTGACCACCTAATCAACCGGACTAACTGAGGATGGAACCAGATTCACTAGTCCCTCAACTAACGATGGGTTGGGGGAAATATTACGATAACCTTTTGGAAGTCGAAGCTTTTCCAAAAGAGAAGAAGCCTCATCCATGTGAGGACAAATGTGAGAATAATGATAACCTTCACATAACATACAAGGAAATTTGACAATTGTCTTCTTATTACCAACCTTAACGTCACTAGTTGACGAGGTATCACCATCATGTACAGCAGGGGCCGATGATGTGGAGGACCACACTTCTAAGACCTTGGGAATACCAGGGCAATCCCTCAGAAAATGGTCACCCTTACAATGACTGCAAGGGAATTTGGGTTTCAGATTCTTCATTTTAGTCTTGATGACCTCATCAACGCTCCCAATACTATTAATAGTAGCTGGTTGCTTGGATCCAACATTTGATGTAGTTGGAGGATTGGTCCCTTTCTGGTTCTTCTTCTTCTCTTTTTGTTTCTTCTTCTTCTTATTGACCTGGTTACTCGCTTTAGATCTTTCACTAGCCGAAGAAGGAGAAATGGAAGCAGACTTGATGGACGAAGAAGGGGAAAGGTCGACATGAGGTTGATGTGTGGGTGGTGTTCTTACATCAGAAGCACCTGCATTCGGGATCACCATAGTGGAAAACAACCATACTGGTAACCCAATTGTGAGACCTGGAAGGCTCAAAGTAACGATGTAAGGAGGACCAATGTTTCTGTAAGAAGGAAAAATAAAGGGTTCCCCTGGAAAAGGGGTTCCTTCATTGGTCATTCTGGGAACTAACACCATAAAAATAAAGATCTACCCTAGAGTATGCTAGGGAGAACAAACAACACACGCTAAAAATCTAGTAAGAAAGCAAGAAAAAAAAACCTTCTCACAATGAGCACACTAGTTGGTGATGAAATCCAATGTCATGGGAACAAAGTAAGAAGGGGATGAGATAGAGTGGGTGGAAAATTTATGTTGACGACCTTCTAAACGAACTTACACCCTAGTGCAAGCTCCCACACATAATCGTGGGTATACCCTCCAAGGAGCCTGAGTGAGTTTGGCCAACATCAATTCTAGGTACTGTGAAGACTTTCCCCTCCACAGTCACCTTGTGTAAAGACCCTAAAGATATAGGCCACTAAGGTTACTAACTACAATAGTGATGCCTAGGAAACAGTCAACAGTCCGATCCACACGCAAGGGCGGGGTATCTAGCCTAAAATCAACTTGAAAGGCTTCCACTCATCATTGTGGGTATACCTTCAAGCAACCCCCATAATACACGCAATCTCTACACCAAGACCAACAAAGTAGGGTGAGTAACTCTACTAGTCTCAATGCGACCTCGTGATTGACCCTTGTGTGAGAAGGGCTTCCTAGGACAAAATGTAGCAATTGGATTTCACCGCTCCCTAACACAAGATCATATGTTTGTTTGCAGCTTTGGAAATTTATCTTTCACACCTATTCCAAATCCCTACAACTAATCTAATGTAGGTTTTCTACTAGAAAATGTAAAAATTTCTAATCAATTTTTAGTTTAGCGCTTTCTTTTTAAGGTTGTTGTTACTCAAAAGGAAAATGGCGTGGAAAATATGGTGTTTTGACCGACTCAAAAGTTATGCAAAGAGATGACGATGCAATCTTTTCATTTCAATGAAAGCTATGCTACGAGAAGGAGAAAACATTTATCATTCCTGATGCACAATGTCCCAAAATGTCAAAAACATGCAATTCTGCTACTTGAAATGCAAGCATTCAAGGAAGACAATAAAATGCAAAGAAGAATCCAAGAAACGATAGGGAAAAAGAGAAACTACTCAAAACTAATTGCTTGGGAAAAATACCTCAAAGATCAAATGGAATGGTGCATAGACCTTTGAATTTCCTCACAAAATCTTCCACTCAGTCAGATAAATGAGAAGAAAATAGTAAGTTGACTCTAAATCAACAAAGACAAAGAGTGACTTCAAGGAAAGGAAAGAAAATGTCAAAATTCCAAACAAAAAGTGACCAATTCTTAGAAAACAGAGTGTTGAAGGCCAAGATAAAGATAAACTGAGATGATAAGATCCTTAGCAAGTGCCAAAAGCAAAAAATGAACCTTAGAGAAAGAAACCCTAAAGGATTTTAAAAAGAAAAGGGGAAACATTTTGGTGTAAGGGGAACCAGAGTGTTCCAACACTCTGTGTAAGCCTAGTAGGGAGCGCCAATGCTCTGGTAGCAAGGGGAGGAGTGCACTGGCCTCTAAAAATTCAGAAAATATGCCCAGAAAGTCAAAAAATCAAGCAAACTCAGTCAATCAACTTGAAGGTGATGAAATCAAGAGCCAATTAATCATATCTAAGAATCAAATATAGTATGGAGAAGGTCAAGAAGTGGGAAAAGGGCCAAAACAAGATCTAGGAAAGGAAACAAAAATCAAAGCTCCTCCCTAGTGGAGTCGCCAATTTTTGTTATAGGTGAATCCTCCTACGGACAAGCAGATTCCCTTTTGGTATCTAGACCCTAAAACCAAGACAGAAAGGGTGTTATCATTGGTCACTAACATCCTTTTAGATCTAATTAAGCTAATGAATGAAGAGGAAGAAGAAAAGTGTACCTTTTTTAAATGGCGTTTGTCCTCTGGAAGTCCAAGTTGAGCTTTAATCTCAAGCTCCTTGATCAGTCATGTAGAACAAACAAAGATACAATGAGCTTCCTATTCTATTGATATTAGCTCAAATACAAATCTATCTACTGAAGACAAGTTCATGTGGAACAAACATAAACTTGAAAGAAACAAGCCAAGCATGTATGTATATTAATGAGAACAAATGAAGAGTACTTGCAATCCTTTGATGAAGGTGCAACAGCTTCTTCCATCTCTCCTTGTCCAACCCCTTTGCTCAAGTAATCTACACTCATTATGCTTCAATGGAATCTCACTTATGGGATCATAAGTTTGGTGTAATTCTCAATCTCCATATATTGCCTATGAGATCATAGGTTTCATACCTCCAATCTTTTCATGTACCTTTCACCATGAGAAGTCATCCTTATATAAGCTTGGAGAGACTCAACTACTTGAGAGATATTTGGGATAAGTTGAGGATTCCTCTCCTTCAGTTGTGGATCTTCCCTAAGATCATGCCTTGAGCTCATATTCGAATCCAACCAACTTCAGAGAATGAGGGGATTCTTCCATGATTTATCTCAACAAACCAAAAATTCTCTTAGAAAGGGTAACGATCCCCCAAAAGGGTGCACAAAGCATTTCAAAGCTCCCCCAAAGAAGCCTAGGGAGCGCTGGCACTCCCTAACAGTGGGTAGGGGAGCGCTTCCTTCCAAAAAACATTTTTAAGTAGTTTGTTCAGTGGAAAAAGGCATGTACTCCTTGTCAAGTGATTTATCCTCTTCAAAACCAGTCTTTGAGGTGTCTTAAGTGTCCTTATGATGTCATTAGAGCCACGACATAGAAAAGATGGCAGTATGATGTTTGTGACACTTGCGACACTTGTGGTCAATATGTGACACTTGCAGACAAGATGTGACACTTACAACACTTGTAATGATGACACTTGTGACACTATTGAAGTGAGTAATTTTGATGTGTAACACCTTCGACAGGCTATCGAAGTCCCAAATTAGGTCAAACTTGACCAAGGATCTCCCAAAACTTGGTCAAGGGCCAACAAGCCCCCAAAACTCACCTGTGACTCATCCCGAGTCACTCTGATCTAGGAATTTCTTCTTTGAATGCCTCGATCTTGGCTCAAGCTGCTTCGACTGGTTGTTGTGCCATGACCTCTTGTGTAGTGAACTCTTGGATGACTATCTCATTCACAGGTCCTTCTAAGCATTGTTCGACTGCAGCGACAACCTGCTCGAGTTCTTCTCCTTGGCCTTCTACCTCTGTGAACAATTGGTAGACCTTATCTTGTACAGGTTGGAGTCTCTGAGTTACTTTCATAACTCTGCTCTAGATAGTGTGAATTTGTTGTTGGGAAATGCGTTGCTCTTGGGAGTGCTCCATTCGTTCCACAACTGGAGGGGATTTAGCTACGCTTGTATCACATTGGCTTGATACTTTGCTTCTTGGAGCTGGGACTCTAGTGCCTTTAGTTATGGATTCTATGTGAGTTTCTCGTAGGTTTGGGCACTACAATCAATAAGTTTCTTACATTCCATCGTAAGGGATTTTATTCTTTCAAATACGCTTCGAGCAGTTTCTTCTCTTTGGTCCCTTACATCTTGTGGAGTCTCGGGCACTGCGCGGAGCTCTAGGTATTCTATGAGTTGTTGTAGCTGCTGGATCAATTCTACGATCTGCTCTACTTGCTACATGAATCGATCCTCTATCTTTATTTCTACAACTATCACAGAGCGAAGCTCTCTGTTGATCGCTTCTTTCACTTCGAGTTGCTCGGTGAGCAACTGTTCTTTTCCTTGTTGTATTTGTTCTTTTTCTTTGTTAAAATTTTCTTGGAGAGAAATATTTTCCTGTTCTGCAGCTCGACATTGTTTGACAAGTACTCCTTATACTTGCGTGAAAGCCTGGGTGGCTTGTTTAGTTTTTTCTTGTGCTTGCCAGAGGCGAGCTTCAACTATATTAGCTATTCGGTGGATTTGGGCTGGCGCATCTCCCAATTCTAGTTCTCCCAGTGCAGTGGAGACTGCACAACTGGATGGAAGGGCTTGCTAAACCCCTCGGAGTTCGAATTCAATCCTATCGTACATTTCTTCCTTATTGGTTGCTTGTTTTTCTGCTATTTCCAGTGAGGCATCATTCAGGGCTACTATGAGGAAGTCAAAGTCATTGGAGGTGAGGACAGTCTGCATCTTGGTCATGGAAGATTTTGACTTCTTCCAGGAAGAAGGTTTCGGAGGGGAAACCTTCCTCTTCTTTGAGGGGTCATCCTTGTCTATGGGAGATGTTACTTCATTGGGCATCTATTTGGCTTCTACCTCATCACCACCCCCTCGGGTAGGTGACATGGAAGCAGTCTTCCCTGAGGTGCTGCTTAAATTTTGGACCTCCTCAGTCTTCTTCTGCCTGCTGGTTCTAGGTGTATTATGTTATTTATGCGTGTCCTCTGGGTTTTCGATTTCAGATATCTCTACGGGGTTGGTGGGGATAAGGAGGTCATTGGACCATTCCTTAGTGATTTCCTCCAGGTCTTCTTCTGTAAGATTATAATATGTCTGGAGCTTCTCTTTATGTTCATTTGCCTGCGCTGTAATGTAGGTGAAGTGTCGATATGTGCTGAACTTCATCAGTGGTCGGAACCTTTGTAATGTGTTTGGATTCATGCGAGGCTCAACTTCGATGGCTCGCTTCAGCTGAAGGTAGTATGTATGGAACATGACATTTGACTGCCACTGTTTGTTCATATCTGTTGAATACCACAGGGTAGTGAAGTTCGCGGAAAGAGGTTCAAATGGCTCTATGTCTGGGAAGGTTGCTCCATCTAGCATATCTCAGGAAACAAATGAAATGAGGACCAAGATCTGTATAAAATGAAATTCATAACCCTGATCATGTGCTTCTCTACAGTCTAGCTCTAATTGGTTAACTAGGTACTTCACCTAGTTCATCTGGAGTCCTTCTGTGCACTTCCCGATGTGGTCAACAACAAAGTCGGTTACCTGCGTAGGTGGGTTATTCCTTACTAACTTTCTAGATATCAGTTGACATGTGAGGTGCACTATGCCACTCATAATGGAATCTACCTTTTAGCCTCTTGTTACCTTCTCAACATCGCCATAGGTGTCCTTTATCCTCTGTGCTAGTACACGATCTGCGGCTTTTCCTGGATAAAAATCCTGTGGATCGGTTCCTTGCATACTCAAGCCTGTGATCTTGTGGATCAGTGTTGGGTCAATTGTAATGCAAAGGTCTAGCCATATGTAACCACCATGGTAACACAATAGTAGCAGCTTGACATAGGCGTTGACTTCCTGGAGTCGTCCAAAGTGTGGGATCTTCATGACGTTCAGTAGGTGGACTGCGCGAGGTTCATTGTCCACGACTGGGGGATGATATTTGAATTCTTCCCCTTAGTTATAGTTAGGTACTTTTATGGGGCAAGCATACCATAGATCTTGCGATCTCCAAGGTTGAAGTCACTGAATTTTAGTGTTGCAATCTTGTCCTGGTTTTTTCGAACTACGCGTATCCCCTTCCGGAGGTACTCAGTAACTAGGGTATATTCGAAATCGCATGGTACACTATCACCATTCACTTCGCCAGCTAGAGGTGGGATGCAATCGGGCAATATGGATGGAATCAACTTCACGTTGGCTAAGTAGGCTATGTGATTGGTTCTCTTCTCTGTTATTGGTCGGGATGGCCTCGATCCGCGAGTAGTCAAAGTTCCATTGGCATTCATAGATATCTTGGTGAGATTTCCACATAGGTTTATCAGCTTTCCTCTAAATATCCCTACTCCTCCCAATGAAGGAGTCATAGCAGGATTCCCTAAAATTTCCCAAGTTCTTTCTATCATGATATTCACTTGTGTTTCCTCATCTAGAACATAGTCAATGTCAAATTCTCATATTATTGCTTCAAGGCATTTTTTGTCTTTGAAGATCTCTGATAAGCTGACATGTTGGTGGTTATTTAGGGTTTCTCGTATCTGTTGCAATACTTTCTCTTATTATTTCTGGGGTTCTTCCATTTCTGGATCTGCCTTAGGGTTTTCTTGTCTCATGTTCATTCCTTTAAGCTTAGCAATCATTCGAGGGAAATCCAATACTTCATGGTCCAGAGCTTTGCAACAGAGACAACTAGGTATTTTTCCAGGGCATTCCTTAGCAAGATGTCATGGTTTTCTGCAGTTGTAACAGAGGGTTAATCCTCTCTTTCTTTTAAATGATCCTCAGCCTTTCCTGTACTGCATGCTAAGATCATAGTAGCTAACCTGCAAACAGTTCTTTCTAGGATCCTGCATCCACTTGTTAGTCCAAACATTCTTTCTATGCATAGGTATAACATATCTTTCAATATTCTTATCATATCTACTCATATCAAATCTTCTTTCATCTACTAGTGCCCTAGTTTTCAAGCTAGAATAGAATCTATCAAACATACTTAGATTCATACTTTTGAAACAAAAATTTCCACTTATCTTACTTCTATAGAGCACAAATCTTTCTGATCTAAAACTTTTCACTATTCTTACCTTTATCAAAGTACAGAGCTTGTAGATCTTACCTCTTTTCTTCAGATCTGACCTCTTTTCTTTAGCATGGAGATTTATAAATCAAGCAGAATACTGTGCACTAGAACGAAAGATCTATGCACAGATCTTTCACATTTTCAAGACGGATCTTTGCACAAAGCTTCTTCTTTCTCAGTTCCCAAAACTCACAGTTTCAGGTCTCGGCAATGGAACCATTTGTTGGCACAGGGGTAGACCCAGGGTTCAATGCTACAACAACGCACCAACAAAACCCTAACTACCGACCCTTTCAACAACACTTGTGAAGTAGGTGAAGTCTCACTCGAGGTAGAGGCAGGGGTGGTTGCAGGACTTGGGTGTCTGCAACCTTAGCTAGGACACATATCTGTGATTGGAATACTTAACAGAGCACTTAGCACCAATAGTTATCCAATATATAACCACTATCTACTCTGTAAATAAAACAGAGAATCACATCATTCACTTAGATCTAATGTATTTGAGCACTTATCATAGAGATATGGGTTAGATATAGTAGATTCAAGCTCTAATCACATTCACATAGGTCAGATCTAACATCCATATACATTGTTAGCACAAAGCATAAACATATCTATCTATCTATATCAAAATACTTAGCAAATAATGACATAAACACATCAAGACATCATACAAAGAAGAGATACACATGATATACGTGGTTCACCCCCACATTGGGGCTACATCCACCAACTCTTCTCTTCTTTATTATCTTGGGTCAAGCTTCTTACAGGCACATAGCATCCAATTCCCACTCTGCAGAGGACAGGAGATCTTCACACTTTGCTAGATCCTCCTTCCTTGCGTTACAGCACAAATCCTTCCACAGTCTGTTACAACCACTTTCACTTAGCTCTGCAAGTCTCACACAGGATGCACAAAGAATATACAATCCACACTTGCACTTAGCACTCAACACTTATTTCATCGGCCTGACATCACATAGATGCATTCTCTATATCTCCTTACATTTCCTAGACATCTATATATACATTACAAAATAGTCCTAATCATGGGAAAACCCATGGGCCGACATCCCATACCCGTTACATATTCCCAAATCCCAAAAAGGGGTCAATATCTTACGATCTCTGCTTCGTCTTGCACTCTTCATTCGATAGGCTGTCGAAGTCCCAAAATAGGTCAAAATTGACCAAGGATCTCCCAAAACTTGGTCAAGGGCCAAAAAATCATCATCAAGAGAATCAACAACGTTGCAACCAGGATGGCCACAAAACTAATGGTATGCAACTTTCTACGCAAATGTCGCAAGGAGAAGGTCCTTGCAGGGGTAACTTGCAAATGCAGCTCAGTGCACAAATGAAAACATGCTTAGTTGGGCTCCATATCTATTTAACATGTTCCTCAATGACTGTAAGGATGCACAGGACTTGGGAACATAGTTCCAATACTCGTCGTTGTTGATTCTGATAGGTGTAATTGGGTGGAAGGAGCCTCTCTACTCCTATATTTTTGACAGAGTATGCCTTTGTTGCGCAACGCGATACACATCCATGGGAATCACTTCAGACCCCAATTAAAGAAGTGGCAATGCCAGCACCTTTTCACGGTATCTCAATGACATCCAGGACAACATAGCCAACACCTGGAGGATCACTCTGGAAGTGGTCATGCAATATCAAGGGGTAGACAAATTTAGGGCTACATAGCATAATATGTGTATACAAGCATGTAGAGATCCAGTGAAAGAATGGTTGCAACTCCAATTCTGCATCAATGCAGAGGAAGTTGAAATGGAAATCTGAGACTGGCAGGATAACTAAAATATAACAGTCATCACCAAGGACATGCCAAAGAGAAAGGAAGTGGAAGCAAGGTCATCCAAGACACCTGTATTAGACAATGATGCACCCAAAAATCCAACACAAAAGGGGAAGCCTAGTCAAAATTCAACGTAGAGGAAGAAGGGTAGTGCTCCAAAGAAGGATGTGCGGTCGGGAAAGAAGGACACTACGTCGGCACAGGAAGAACAAGGAAGGGGGGACACAACAACACATGAAACCCCTTCAGCATGGAATCTACAAGAAACAGGGCCACCTAAGTGGCCAATTATACATACAGAGGAGCCACACAAGAAGGCCAAGGCCATAAGTAAATACTCGAGTATACAATCACCAAGGATGATGTTGATCTTGTTGCA